>JBAIZL010000001.1:110140349-110300349 GCA_036971475.1 Prosapia bicincta | reverse complement strand
ATATATTTTTTTTTTTTTTTTTTTTTTTTTTTTTTTTTTTTTTTTTTTTAATTATATTGTTTAGTGGCACCTAGTTGGTCATGATGAAAACTATTAAGCAGTACATATTGTTATAAGAGTGTGTAAATGTGGGTGGGTATAAGGAGGAAAAAAAAGAAGAGACACATAGAATTGAGAGAGGAAGGAGTGAAAAAAAACAGAGAAAAAAGAATACCGCAACACTGCAGTAGAATAAACGAGTTTCGAATAATGTCTCGAGGTATTAATTAGTAATTAAATTTTAGCTCCGTTTATTTACTAAGGTTTTGTAACTGTTCTCTATTTGCCATTAATTTATGGTCAATGCCCGAAGGAATGTCAAAGCTAAGCTAAATAAACGAAATTACCAACATTAAAATCAGAAATTATTTTACAATAATAAAAAACAATGGTAATTATCTACACTTTTTTGACATCCGACACTGCATCCAACCATATTGCACAATATAACTACTCGGACACCAGGATGTCATGGATAGACATTCTGGATGCCATTTTTTTCACATCCTCATAATACAAAGAAATAATTGCAATTCGTCTTTTAAATATTTATAATGACTTTTTTTATTCTCCGAAAGCATTATAGGACGTGTCAGCCATTACAATACTTCATCTATCAGTAGACAACAATTATTAGTAGTGGGATTAGGTTATTTTATGATGAGTGTGTTATATATTATATGCTTGTGCATTGCTTTAAGCAAGTGTAACAAGCGATTCGCAGTAAGTACTCAAATAAAATAGAAAAAAGTCAAATGAAGCCACTTTATTTTTATTTAAATGACGCAAACAGTAAAATATGAAAATGCTATTTAGTTCTAATATAAACTGTTCTAATATTTCTTTTTATGAAAAAGAACTCATTAAGGCTATCTTTATCTTCGTTGCAAAGTAGGAAATAAATAAGCAGTGACGCTAGTTGAGGGTGGTTTTATACCCGCATTATATCTTTTATCTACTCACCATCGAGGCCTTAACACCATTATCAGACCTCTTGTTAAGTCGTCTCTGGCTAATTTACTATTAGTATAGCAGTATTTTACCCCGTGTCGTCTCAGAATATCCGGGCATGAAACCTCAAAAAATAGTCTCAAAATATTCATGAGGCTTACTTTACGGTCTCAAAATATCAACAAGGACGGTCCCCAAATATATATCAAATATTAGGTAGATGCGACCTAATCTAAAAGCAAGCTTTCATATGGGTTAGAATTACCACAAACCGAAAAAAACGACTCGGTAAGTGACTACAGAAATAAATAGTTGAAATAACCGACTTATTTTGCTCGAATTTCACCTACAAGCTTTAATAGCTACAGTTACCTTATTTTAAACATTAAATCATTTACCTATAAGTTAGATGCTGCTGGCAAATATGATTTTTTACCACCAAACAAAAACGATAGTTGTGTATAATTAATTGATTTAGTTAAATATAACAGAACACTGGGTAAATATAACAAAGGACCTAGGTGATATACAACCAATGACGCTAGTTACTCTTACTGATTACTTGTTAGTTTTAACATGCTGACCCCCTGTTGTGTATCTGTACGAGAAGTGCAGCAGGTTTATCACACCGTGTTACCATTTAAAAAAGGACATGCAATCCCGGCTGGTGCTAGCATTGAACCTTTTCACTTTTTTTCACCAGTATAGTCTATGACCAGAGTACGCCGCGGATATTCTGAGACTCGACGACCAGGTAGTAAACGGGGGAGTCAGGGTTCCTCAACATTTCGGATTTTCTGAGACTCGGATATTTTGAGACTCAGATATTTGAAGACTCAATCGGAAATCCTATCGAAACGTATAGATAGGTGTAAAAGGGCAGAGGCGGAATCGAAGACATGATAAATTGTTTGGATAGTTAATTATTGCATTTAAAACCCAGCCGGTAGCATTCAAAAGCCATACTCATGTGTATTTTCTTTTCAGGGTCCGTATGAAGTTAAATTCAAACGTGCTTACCACTGCCCGAACGTAGGTATACAGGCATTTATCTACCATACAAAGTTCTCAAAAATTAATCATACACACATTGCATACTCTGGCAATGTCACGGGGAAACTGGGACTCACGGACGCCATGTCAGTAAGTAATTACAACTACATATTTGTAAATGTCTTAAATGCTACAACCTTTTAAAATATTTTAAAAGACCATAAGACACAAGTACCTATTGAATCACGCACATTTTATTCAACTTGTTTATTGAATCACAAACAAGTACACATTTTATTCCACTTTACATACGTATATTATCTATATTGTATTGAGATAAGTGTTTAGTATTGTTAATGTTCTATATGCTATGCTTAGGTGTTCATCTTTAAATATTTAAATTACGAGTTTCATTTCAATACCTACATAGTAAAAACTTGCACTTTTGTATTCTTTTGCATTGTTATTAATAATAATTGATAAAGAATTAGCAAAATATTTAATACATTTTGTGGTTTATATGTGTGGAGGCATTCCTTACTGCTCCGTTGAGTTTAGGAATTCGACTGCATAGTTGACTACTTGTTCTTCATCCATTACTGTATAGATTGATTTGTATGTAATTAATTCTCCAGGCAAATGTAATTGAATTAGCTGATTTAACTTGTTTACATCGTCATTTTTTGGAGCTAATATGCTACAAAGCCTATTCGGTTTTTCGAAGTTAGTCGTCAAGTGTGGAAATACCTTGTCAACAACGGCTTGAATATTTGGCTGCATTTGAAAAACGTTTGGGAGGATTGAAATCTCATTTGTTAGCTTTAATTTCGCCGTTTCCAATATCCAACAATTGTTTTGAAAATGTTTTGGCAGAGGCTTCCGTTAGTAAATGTTTGTTGAGAGAGTAGGTTGTTCAACTTGGTTCCCTAAATAAGATGCTTTTAGGCATGCATTAAGCTCGTCAGCAGGCGTTGATTGAGGTACAACGGGCAAGGTTTGTCGAAAATCCTCTGCAAGAAGTATCAAAGCTTGAATATACGCCATGCAGCTTCATTGTTACTGATGTAGCGTCGCATCTGAAATTGTGTAGCTTCGTCACCTTGATTTAATAGTTCGAATACTGCCATATCATCACTACCATTATTGACATATTTACAAATGTATTTAATTGACTTCACAGAATTAAAGTACTCGACATTAATGCGGGCATCAAACATTTTAGAAAGTAAAGGTGAATACAGGACAGCCCATCTGTTATCTATGTCAACATATTCATCTCTCATTTTGATGGTTATTGCGTATCCACTATCACCGGGATTCCTCCGCCTGTATAACGGTTAGCTGTCAACTCCAGTTTGAGTTGCATTCAGTGGCTGACGTGGATAGCGTTTAGTGCACTTGCCGTTCTTCATGCATGATGAATTTGTGTTGAGTGCTCTATACGGCCCATGAATCATATGTTTCTTGACTGTCTCAAAAAGTATGGGATCTTTGTCACGATTTGGAAACCTAGCAGAAACAATATTATCAATATATCGGCTAAACCGGCAGGTCATTCTATACACGCTTCGAAGAACACATTAGTCAAAAAAAAACAAACAAACCCAAAATCCAGCTACGCAAACCGCCTAAAAAACACCGAACACACACACACCAACATACCCACTAATTTAAATGTTCTACACAGACTAAAACAAAGTAAGAAACTAACAACCTTAGAAAATTATGAAATCTACAAACACTACGCACTAAGATAAAGAAAACGTATTAAATGATCACACACACTTTAAAGCCAACAGCCTTTTCTATTATTTGACACAAAACTCAAACAACCCACCCCATTCCACAGTCATAAATCCATTCCAGTTAGAGCCTTTACAAATAACCGATGACGACAGTAGAGGGATAGCTTCGTAAAAGGAATGAATGTTTTGAAACGCGTCAGTAAGTAAGCAATTTAGTATTCACTTAGTTTAGTATTTTTAAAATTAGTTTAATCAGTGAATTCAAGATGATTACATCAAGCAATATCGATATGTGTTGGTAGGATTTTTATTTTTAACCAAATCAAAATATGAGCTTGAGGAAGGCCTCGTTTCTGCCACTCAATATAACACATCCATCATTGAGTTTCTCAAGAAATGTGGCTTTTGGTAATGACGTCTATGAGTCTAATTAGCTTTTGTTTGAATACTCGTGCGCTAATATCATGTCTGTGCGAGGTTTTTTGGCCGGTAAAAAGCGATTCTGTGATTCCACTCCAGCTTAGGTTGCATGTGAAAGTGAAGAACAGATCTGGACGTCCATACTTTCGTACATATGTCATGGCATCTTGAGTATATTCATATACATGCCAAGGGCTGCCTTTGTACGTTCCAGGAATAATTACCATTCGTCCAATGTTATCAGCGTTCCCACCACTGCCGATCGCATCACACAAGTGAACGTATTCTTCAACTCGCAATTTTTTTATTTGACCGGATGAAAGAAGACGTTTATTTACAATTTTTGCATACATTTCCACAATAAACCGGTTTAGTAGTTCACGCCCTTTCAGTAAACATTTGGATTCATCTGTACGAATCATAAGGCGGTACGCATAATAATCCATGCAGGACACTTTCTTTGTCGTCTCTGTATTAGTTCTGGGATTGATTCTGCTCATAATTATCTGCTGGAATCTGATCTAAAGCCGTCATAAACGATCGAATAAAATTATTGTAATAATGAAACATTACTTGTAACTCAAAAATTATTTCGAGTATGGTTGCATTACTAATTGCTCCCCACAGTTCGACCTCTCTTTTTTCGTTGCCAGTAAAATATATTTGCAAACATTTTGTCCCTTGATCTGGTAAGGAAAACAACGAACCGAATTTGTGGTATATTTGGCCCTGAATTTTAAACGTAGGCATGTTATTGACAATATTTGTTGCACAAAACGAAGTCATTTGAAAGCATGTATTATAATTGCGGATGTTTTGCAAGACATGCTTTGAATTAGGATTGGTTCTAGAAAGATATCTAAGAAGCGGTTCAGGGGGCTCAGTGAACGGTGGTGAAGTAACTTTACCGTTCGAACAACACATACTAGGAGATTCCTTTGTAAACTTTAAAGCTCAGCAGTACATGCAAATTATTCATTTTTCCAATAACTATGTCCTCATGATTCCGGTAGTGAAAGGTGTTATCATAATTAAATCCCACTAACCTCAAGCCAGATCTCTCTCTTTTTTGAGCCAATCTTAAATGAATAGCATCAAGTTGTTCTATTCCTTGTCGGGCTGTCTCTGCTGCCCTAGATGTCGAAGCTCTGTCGCGCTTCTCCTGAAGTCGTGATTCACGTTCTTCTTTTGTTTCTGCCTCGCTAGATGTCAAGGCTCTGTCACGCATCTCCTGAAAAGGCGATTCACGTTCTTCTTTGGTTTCTGCCTCGCTAGATGTCAAGGTTCTGTCACGCATCTCCTGAAGTGGCGATTCATGTTCTTCTTTGGTTTCTGCCTCGCTAGATGTCAAGGCTCTGTCACGCATCTCCTGAAAAGGCGATTCACGTTCTTCTTTGGTTTCTGCCTCGCTAGATGCCAAGGCTCTGTCACGCATCTCCTGAAGTGGCGATTCATGTTCTTCTTTGGTTTCTGCCTCGCTAGATGTCAAGGTTCTGTCACGCATCTCCTGAAGTGGCGATTCATGTTCTTCTTTGGTTTCTGCCTCGCTAGATGTCAAGGCTCTGTCGCGCTTCTCCTGAAGTCGTGATTCACGTTCTTCTTTGGTTTCTGCCTCGCTAGATGTCAAGGCTCTGTCACGCATCTCCTGAAGTGGCGATTCACGTTCTTTGGTTTCTGCCTCGCTAGATGCCAAGGCTCTGTCGCGCATCTCCTGAACATAAACGTTGAGTAACAGGACCGATTGGATATAGAGTAGAATTGAGTCAAATTATAGTCTTGTTACAGATGACGGTAAATTTTTGCATCTTTGGTAATGGGGGTTGGAAAGAAAACTTCTTGCACGTCCGAGTGGCAAAGCTCTGCACAGATCTAATGAAGATCTTGCCTGGACTACCTAATGCAGTCTTGGCTGCTTCTGGAAAGGAATACCGCTGCCCCTTGCCACCGGTAAGTTTATTCTTTCTTATCTTAAACCAACTAAAATTAAATTCTATCCCCAATCACTATTTTTCGATTTTTAAAATGAGTAGTGTTAACCAAATGTAGTTTATATCATGAAATTAAATACACTGCAACAAAAAAGTGTAATTCTGAACAACAACAAAAAACTTTTAGTTATAAATCAAATTATCTTTATCTTCGATGGTGACGTTCGATTATTACAAATTTGTTCAATAATTTAAAATTTGAGAGTTGTAAACTTCGAGAAAAAGTAGAAAACCTACGCATCTGTAACGCAGAAATTATTAAAATCTTCAAAATAAAAAAACTCTACATTATTAGGTTGAAAACTTAAAAAGAATAAAACTCCTTATTTAAGTGTTTTTAAGTGAAAATCTTTACTCTTCTTTTCAAAAAGTTAAATATTTATTGAACTTTAGTTTTTAGTGGTAAAAACTAACCCTTCAGACAATCAAAATGAATACAATAAATTTATTCATTTTTATATTTAAATCGTCTTTAAATGTGTACACTTTCTCATCTTACAAAATATACAATTTATAATAAATTACAATATTGTAACCAATAAAGGCCCCACTCAAGTCGCGAGGTACACAAATATTGGTTATAATAACTAATATATTTTATAACAATACAGTTTAATTAATTAAACCCCCTCGCTTCATGTTATTTACTAAGCGTAATATTTATGTTTATACTGTTACTTTTAATAATTTCAACCTTCAGATTTCACCCTTATGACGACCGTTATGAAAACGATGTTTCCAGCTTAAATTATTATTGAAATTCCACTTCGAGTTTCAATAATAATATTATTATTTTTCCTATTAATAATACAAAGACAATGCTGGTCGAATCTTTATGTAAAAACCTAATACTCATTGCCTTCCGGAACCGAACAGTTTAACTTTGGCTAATGTTATTAAATACTGACCCAAAAGTAAACGCAGAAGGGTAACCCCGCCCCCTTCAAAGGATTATAGAGTTTCTACCTTGTCTTTAAAACGTTTCGAAATTATTTTAAAACTATACGTACACTTTAATAACAAATTTCATGTTATAATACTAGCTCACGTACGGATATTTAATTATTATAATTGTATACTAGCAAGGTTAAGAACTGTGAATAAACATGTGTGTACAATGTCTATAAAACACTTCATTCAGCTGTGACCGAAAATAAATCACCTGAAATCTCACAGGCTTAATACAGACTAATGCAGCTCACCCCCGATTTTAGCGTCGAAGTGGCAAGATCGTTATTACCGAATCAAACTAATTTTAATCGAAAGTATATGACTTGAGAATGTTTCTGTACAAAGTTACAGCAAATTACCCCATCGGAACATATTTAAAATAAAGAAAGTTGTAATTCTTATATTTTCTAAATTTAGTGAAATTTTAAGTTTACCTCATCATATCTCGGCTGTTTTTGGGTATATTAGTTTGAAATTTTGACTGGAACATCTTTTCATAATGTACTAAATGATGGTATAAATTAGAAATAATAATATACAACCACAACAAAATGGCGGATTTGTTTGTAATTTTCAGTAATTTATAGGCACTTTTTTTAAATTAAAAAGTTGTGTTACAAACTTAAGAATTTTAATACTTTATAAATTGTACATTATTGGGAATAACATAAAGTTAATTTTTGGAAAGTTTTGCGTTTTTATATAATTTCGTTAAAAAGTTGTAACGATTTATATTTTGTGCACGCTTAAGCGACAGAATCCGCCTGTCTAATACGGTCACAAAAGCAGAGCATTTTATAACATGTTTCTGGCTTACATTATTATTATATTACCACTTTAAATATATGTATTAATTAAAGAAAATTAAGTTGAATAAATCATGATAAAGTTAATGTTGTATCTTTATTCATTTTATTTCTTAATACAATTTAATTTTACAACTTTTTAATGAAATTATATAAAAACGCAAAACTTTCCAAAAAATAACTTTAGGTTATTAGCAATAATGTACAATTTATAAAGTATTAAAATTTTAAACTGTGTAACACAACTTTTTAATTTAAAAAAAGTGCCTATAAATTACTGAAAATTACAAACAAATCCGCCATTTTGTTGTGGCTGAATATTATTATTTCTAAATTATACCATCATTCAGTACATTATCAAAAGTTGTTCCAGTCAAAATTTCAAACTAATATACCCAAAAACAGCCGAGATATGACGAGTTAGACTTAAAATTTCACTAAATTTAGAAAATATAAAAAATGACAACTTTCGTTATTTTAAATATGTTCCGATGGGGTAATTTGCGGTAACTTTGTACAGAAAAATTCTGAAGTCATATACTTTCGATTAAAATTAGTTTGATCCGGTAATGACAACCTTGTCACTATTTCGATTTCTATATCGTTTTTTGGGGGTGAGCTGCACGCCTAAGATGTGTGGTTCATGAAAATAAAAATTTCAACATTTAGTTTTAGACCTTGTCTAGCAATACTCTAAAGCGATTTCTTTCAGTAATTTATTCCAAAAAATTCTAGTCTGATCATATTCTTGAAATTAATGTCCAACGTAAATGTCGAATGTATATGAATTACCAAAACTCTTAAATGAAATATTCAACTTATACCTAATTTGAAGAGTTAGAATCGTGTAATGTTTGTAAAAAGAATTTCTTGTAAGGGTTAAATAATTTATATTTTGTTTTCTAGTATGAATTAGCATCCATTCCTGATGAATTATCAAACACCTCTCAAGAAAAGATTCATTGCTGCTTCACTTACACTTTAAAATACCTTATGATGATAATTAATTCGCATAACTTTGAGTGTATTAACAAAGTTTAAAGAGATAGTAAATAGGAGGAAATATAGCCAACAAAACACAGTTGATAACATCCTTCGATTTGATGAATGTTTTCAAGATGGCAAGTTCGTTGTATTTTTGGAAAATGCTAGGTGCTAGAATATAGAACGAGTTGCACTTTATTCAATACCTTCTATTATACTTTGATTTAAAGTAGAATGGGAATGGGTTTGTGGCAGGGCAGGGATGCGGTGTTGTCAGATCGAACGCTGTGACAGCCAACCCACCACTGCCAGCGGCTAATACTGTCAAGAGTAGCTATTTGGTAAAATCGTTCATTAACGTTCAGATATTTTTCACATTTCCCAAAAAATCATATATTTTTATTCTGAATTTCTAATCTGCCCTATTAGAACTGCCTTCATTATTGAAAAACTGTATTTTCGTATAAGGAGTGAGTATCTCTCATAAATACCGCTTAGCTATTAACCCGAGTTAATTGAAAAAGGTATGTAATTAATAATATATAACACGCAACAATTATTTAATTACCATCTTATATAGTGAAATGTTCTTCATGCATATAGGTTAGAACTTTGAAATGATTGTACAAAGAAAAATTTAGTTTGACAGTGTTTTACTTTCACACTCGTAAACAAAACTAATTCATTAACACAAAAACACGCACTAAATATGTACACTTTTACCATTAAATATCTAGATAAACTTACATAAAATGTGTAATTTATTATATAAATATATATTGGTATTATATAAATAATGGGTAGATGTATATAACTAACACGAGAATAAACGAGAACATATAATAAAAGCGAATGAACTGACTAAAAAACAAGTAAGAGACAATGACCAAAATTCATGGACGTCCGAACAAGTAGCCTGCCATAATAAAGTAAACAAATGTCAGCTAATCACAGCTATAAATAGATTAGGATTTGGCATACCGTTATCTGCGTTTAGATTATATGCATTATATGTCTGCATTTACATTACCGATCAGTATTTCGTTGTAAAACACACAACACAAGAAAATAAGTAATTAAAATGTTTTTAAAGTATATCCCCACTTAAATCAACAGAGAAAAATTTTATTTTAGCTTCTATTTACTTTATAATTACAATTTATATAGATATGTATATTCATATGTCAGAATAAGAATATTGAGTGGCAAAAAAAGCGAATATCTCTGCCTTTTTCCATTTTCCTAATCATGTATGGTATTGGACTATTACTTTCATTCTTTACCATTTATACGCTTTCTTTTTTTTCGTCGCTTGCATTCTGTTGTAGTTTCTATTCGCTTTCCTTCCGCATTGTTAGTTTGTGAACCAAGGTTTGATAATGTTAATCCAGTTTGTTTGTAACTTTTGTTCTTTTCGTTCATTATTAATCTTAGAGCATTATTTATGATATTGTGACATGAATTTAAGGTTATAAAATGGAAGTTCTTCATATAGATCTTTGAGACATTCATTTCTATCCATGGAAAATGTATTAAAATCAATTCTCATCAACTATTGATTTTTAAATATGTATTTGAACTTTATTGGATTAATACTTATTTTTTTGAAACTTTACACACTATATATATATAAAGAACTAAGTCAAAATACAAATACAAGAATTATAATTGAATTTACAATTAACAATTTATAATTGTAAATTTAATTATAATTCTTGTATTTGTATTTTGACTTAGTTCTTTATTAATACACAAGAAAACATATTGCGATATTTATATATATATATATATATATATATATATATATATATATATATATATATATATATATATATAAATTACATGCTACACTTATATAATACACTTATTAAATTAACTTATATACACTTATTAAATTATATTACACTTTTGCTATTACGTGCGACCAGACATTTTGTTAACTAAAGGTTGTTAAATTGTTAACTTACACTTGGAGGAAACGTTTTCGTCTTACGACTTCTTCAGCCTCTACGTTTCCTCCAAGTGTAAGTTAAGAATTTAACAACCTTTAGTAGTTAATAAGTAATTAACAACCAGCTTGTCATGAACAGCAATAAGATCTCGATATATATATATATATATATATATATATATATATATATATATATAAGGACAGTGTGAGGTAATAGAAGGAATTTAAAAACCTTCTGAGTCTATATAGATCAATCAAAGACTGTTGAAGGCAAGCAAAACTGAAATCGCAGAACGAAACGCAAGCTACAGCAGTACTGAGGGACGAACGGAAGTTTAACGTCGAATTCGCAACAAGGCTCACCTACGCAAAAAGATCTGGATTTCCAATTTGCAGAAACGGCCGTAGTCCCCACTCCTCTGGCCGATTTCACCTACCAGAAGAGAATTCTATTCTCTTTTAAATCAAACTATACTTCACACTCTTCTTATATACATCCTGCTGAAATTTATCAATCGTTAATAAAATACTTTTTTTTAATCCGCTCATGATCATATACTTTTTTTTAATTTGTAGTGGATGGCACTTGAGTTTAATATAATTTTTCAAAGAATAATTCATTAAATTAAATTTAATGATATAATTTTAATTTAATATGGGAAAAACCTTTCACAATTGAGAAAAGGTACGCAATACAATTATTTCGTCCCATTTGACTTACAACAAGTGATAACACATGATTTCATGAAACTGCTGATTTTATAGTTGTGAGTTAGAACAGCAGTTTTAACGTATGGGTTAACTTATTTTATTTATATTAATTGCAATTATTTAATAAAAATAATTAAAATATTTTTTTTTTATAGACTTAAGTAGGAATTGACTTTGAAAATGTTTGTTTATATTACTTATTTTATTATAAGCAGATCTCAAACTGTTTCCAGGACACTCTTGAAATAAAGAATTGGCTGTTCGACGTGAATCCGGTCATGCCGGTGTTTCCGTATGGGCAGTACAAAACGATTTCGACAGTGACGGAAGGAAAACAGATCCTCACTTGCTTTACATTTGAAGTAGACATAGTACCGAAGAAGGATTCGAGAATACCAAGAGCTTAATCAATCAAAGGAGTTTGATATTTACATCAAGAAGATTCGTAGTTTCTTTTGTCCGTAATAGACATTTCACTTTCAGGCACGGACTAAATTTATTAGTATTATGTAATATACACTAGAATCATTCTATACTATCAGTAATTTATATTATTAATCATGTTTACACTCCCAGAGGTTATCGTCTAAATGAATGCGGTTGATTTGCTTGTCAGGTACAACTATTTAATACACAGGCAACGTTTCAGTAACAGGTACATTATAGTGATGTGACTAACAGTGATTTCACAGTTACAAGTCAAACTGTGATTGCTACTCGATTTATCTGTGACTCTTAACCATGGTTGTGATTTTTATAGTGATTGATAGTTGTTATTAGCTAATGAGATTAGTTAATGATATGTGAATTGACCAGTTAGTATGTTTGCGTTATAATAATTAATAGTTTTGTGTGTGTGTGTGTGTGTGTGTGTACGCGAGCACACATGTGCAAAATTCAATAATAATAATAATAGTGGGTGAAACAAAATACTTGTAAAACAAAGGAGTTAGATATTTACGTCAAGAAGATTCGCAGTTTCTTTTGTCCGCAATAAAGCACGGACTGAATTTATTAGTATTATGTAATATACACTAAAAATAACGTCTAAAAATAATTTACTTTATAAAACACATTCTTTATAAATAAATAACCAACTACTGCAAACAAATTGTTTCAGAACTTTCTTTAGCGATCACGATCACACTAACAACACCACGAGTGGCCGTCATAAGTTATAGTCATAGTGAGTCACAGTAAGTGAGAAAGAGAAACTGAAAATCACTATCTCAGTGTAGTTAGACAAGAACCTGCTACTTCATCTCGCTACGTAACACGTCAAACTGTGTTTTTCGAATAACTGTGGCTAAATCACAGGTTTCAAATCACTTCCAATTACTGGTACGCTATCGCCATCAGGCCTACAATACCTGTGATAGTAAGTGTAGTAGTGGTCAGGGTTTTTCATGTTTTTGTTACAATTAAATATGTAGTAGTTTGTGATTGCTATGATAATAATATTTAAAAGAATTTTGACGTTACAAATTTGTGTAGTGTTTTTAATATGTATACTTATAAAGAATTTCATTTTAGTTTGTTTATATGTGAACTAGATAATTTTTACGATCAGCGACTACCGCTGTAATAAGAAAAATATTTTTTTTCTGTTCAATTTCACCATGCTGAACACGAATCTGAAGTTATTTTTTGCGGTCCTTAGCGAAACCTAACAAAAAAATTAGTTCTGGGTAAATATTGCGTACAAAACCAATACGTTTTGTCTATTATTTTTTATTTCAGACATACTAGATTTTGTTTGTAAATCACGAATGTCTATTTTATTTTTCGCGAAAAATACAGAAAGTTATTATTTTTTTACATTTAACTGTGACTATTTTTATGGTAAAAGGTATTACTCCGTGGAAGCAGACGTCTAATTAGTTCCCAAATGAAAATATTTTCCTTTACATTAATTAATAAAACAACTAAAGCTAACCTAACCTAACTTCAGTTTGTTTTTCACAGAAACACGCTAAAGTTAGGTTAGGTTATATTATCAACTCTATTTTTCGTGGCCACTACTAAAATATAAGCATAAAGTATCCAGTTGAGATGTCATCTGGCAAAAGGTATACTTCGCGGAAGCGGACGTTCAGTCTTTTCCCTTTATTTTCTGCGGGAAAATTGCCAGTCAGGTTGGGCCACCCAACTTTCCAAAACGTAGTTAAAACTATAATGCGATGAAATATTTAATTTCCGTATTTTTGTGTGGAAAATGAAGTAAATATTCATGTTCTAGACACAAAAGTGAGTATACGACTATTCTCTGAGCTTAGTTTATGAGGTTTTGTTAAAACAAATAAAAGACATAGGCCTACATAAGACTCACAAAGTAATAATTTATATACTCATGCGTGTTTCAATGACAAAGTCATCATCATCAGTAAGTGTTGCTACTACAAACTACAACTACTATAGTTGTAAGTTAGAGTTTGTAGTAGCAGCACTCACTGATGATGATGTGACTTTGTCATTTAAACGCTTATGAGTAAATGATTGATTAATTTGTGAGTCTTGTGTGTGTCTTTTATTTGTTTTAAAAATGAGTATGTTTGAAATAAAAAATAATGTTTTGGTAGTTTCACGCAATTTTTACCCAAAAGTAATATTTTTAGATCCGATAAAGTTTACCGCAAAAAATAACTTCAGATTCTGTTTAGCGTGGTCAAATTGACCAGAGCAATAAAATGTCTTTAATCAGAGTGGTAGTCACTGATATTAATATTTACCGTAAACTAATGTTATTATTGATGATAATTTTAATTTTATACTTATGTTGTAGGTCTGATCGATAACGCAACCGTTGTTGAAACCTTTTCTGTGTAAATAAATAGTTGTACCTGAGTCGCAAGTCAACCCCATTTATTTAAACAGTAATTTCAATTTTTGTACTCAATAAATGCAAGATTAATTAAAACCTATGTTATCCATTGTATTTATTTGTCTGATTCGTAATAATTAAGTGTTGAAAAAGCAAGCAAAGCTTTATTCGTTTTTCGAATTGTTCAAATACTTCAGTATTACATCTATAAAGCATTTCTAAAGGTTACAAAACTCTCTAACATAGACTTAGCATGAGGACATACAGAAGGCAACTGGTGATGGCAACGCAAAGCAAACTGAACTTTCACAGCATATAGAGTTGCATGAACTCGTTCTTAATGAAGTGATAGCAATGCGTCCAGCAAGTGACACAGAAACTAGAGTTGCTCCGCTCATGACATGCTGTAAACTCGTTGTTTAGTTTCTCAGTTCTCAGTAGTATTTTGTGTGTTGTATTTCTTTGAATAGTCTTTTATTATACTGCTATAGTAAATCAGATAAACAAAATATTTCTGGTCCTGTTATGATTGCTGTACCCAACAAATTCAAGACGATACGAATGATTACCAACAATTTACATAAATGACCAATGCTCCTTACCTCAGTGTTATATATATATAGTTAATCTTTCTCCAACTGAAAACGGTTCTCGCCAATTATTTGGTTTTTTCTTGATTTTCTAAATTACAGGAATTAAAAGGTAGTCGTAACAGTTATTGACCATACCATTATAATTAAAAAAATGGTCTAAGTAAATTCGTAAATTTTGAACAGCAATGTATTAACTTTGAATTTTTTTGTAACGTTTTTGTAGCTTCTTTCTTAAAATATACACAAGGACGCCATCTTCCTCTGACCACGACATAACTGACAAATAAACTAGCTTATATGAACAATATTGTAAACCAACTAGCAACTTTTCTAATAGCAGCTAACGTTTACGTTGCGTTGCCGTCACCAGTTGCCCTCTGTAGTTGAAGCCAAAAATGGTTTTATATATTGTACAGTGATAATCTGTGTTTAATATCAATAGGTTATTTCTTTTTCTTACTTTAAAATAACTTCTGAAATTTTAATTTTCAACTTATTTCTTAAAGTAAATAAATAAAACCCACTAACCACAATACAAAAATCTTTATTACAATTACTTTATGTACATTTCGATTACATGGTAATCATCTTCAGAAATACTATTTAAATTAAATTTTTATATAGCAAAATGTCCCATCTCCTACTAACAATCTCGACCAATCACGTATCAACAAAAGTTTATAAAGCTCTAAAGGGGCTCGGCTTATCTATTACAAATGCAGCCTTATTATTCAACAAACGAAAACAATTATCTCAAAAATATTCAAAATTGTAAAACCATATACATATACTATTATTTAATTCTTTAAACTATACAAAGCTGAATTAGGGATAGGCCCTTTATCATTATTCATTAAATTATTCCTACATTTATATATAAAAACTTTCAAAAACATTTCACAATCTTCTATCATTTACATTTTTAACTAAATTAACATTATCAAAACTATGCCTTGTGTCAGTTATATGTTCAGCTACCCTTGATTTTTCTGGTCGAAGGTATTTAATATGCGGCCATATTATTGGGCTATTTCTTACTCGGTTGCGAGCATTTTGCGTTATGTGGTAGGATAGTAACTCGATTTCCATTGTTTAGACTGTTTTATTCATAGAGTTGCTGATACATATATTATATCAGGGGATGGTCAACAAGTCGATCGCGAGGCCAACTTTAATCGATCGTCAATAGCTCGCAGTGTTTGGGGTGTAATTCCGTGTACCATGGACTTTGAAGCGATTATAGAAGACATAACTTACTAAAAATATTTTATTACATTCTGGTAATTTTCCAATGCCATAAATTCATAGAACTCTGACAGCTGACACTGGTATCTCACCCCCCCCCCTCGCTCAAAGGGCGTGAATGCGACAGTTACAACTCGACTCATAGATACAACCAGTTGGCTTGAATAATTGATAGTGTGATACGATAGCTTCTTTTCTTTTATAATAACAATATTATTAATAATGAATAGTATTTTCCTCAGTGTCTCCTCTCCTATGGGCTGCGTGACCTTGACGTGGTGAGGTTTAATCCGCGCGCGGGTGGAGCGGAGCTATATGTATGTGGCTCCCTATAGGCTAAACGGGACGTCCAGGCAAATGTGCGAGTGCATGAAAGCGGCTCAAAAAAAGGGGGGCCAGTCCTTGCACTTGAAGGGCTATTATCTGCCCAGCTCTCGCCCTGCCCCCCTGCAATCAAGAAGCACCACTCATCCATCTGAAGGTGTTATTCGATCCTTGCCGATGTGGATTCGTAGCCCTCAGGGTAAGGACGGTCTTTAACGAAGCCTTAGATGCACCAGGCGCCACCTCTGAGTATTTACGTCGCCTTACCGCCGTAAGCGGGGCTCTGCGGTGGCGGAGGTTTCTTCCTTAGCTGCTCGTAGGAACACACATGGCAGAATAAAATAAAACCAATTTAACTGGTCAGGGCCTAGAACTTGCTGAAAAATCTGTCCCAATGGATATGGCTTCAGCCCCCGTAGAGACAGATGAAAAACCAGTTGCGAAGGCAACAGGAGTAATGAGTGGGGCACAAAAGAGGAAAACACTCTGGCTTGCCTACTATGAGGAACCAAAGAAGGCAGGGAACCAACCCCACCCCCTTTGAGGAAACAGCGGTTCAGGAAGCGGAAGGGTTTGGCGGAGACTTGGGCTAGGATTCGCCAGTGGATCTCGTAGGACCTTCATACGACAGGAGAAAGAAAGGAAAAGAAAGGACAGAAGTACTTCTGATCCTACTCCAGAGTCGGAGGCCAAGAGGAATAGAGAAGAGGGAACATGAAGGGCACAGGGCATGTGTGTGATAGTAAGAGGACTAGACGCCACGATGATTCAAGAATTCTCAACCAGGGACCGTGGGGTGGTTAGATTTCGAGGTAAGTCGGAGCAGGGAGTTCATCGTAGCCTCCAATTACTGCGCCCACAATAGAGAATCGCTCTCTGCAGAATTACGTAAGTTAGTTCGGTACTGCAGAGAGAGGAGTATAGGGATCTTGGTGGGCTGTGATCCCAATGCTCATAATGAGGTGTGGGGCAGCACAGACAAAAACGAGCGTGACGAGGAGTTCCTCATCTTCTTGATTGAAGAAAACCTTGTGGTTCTAAACACAGGTGTCGAGCCAACATTTGTCACTTAAAACCGAATGGATGTATAATAGATATCACCTTCTGTAATAAACAGACGGTAAAGTGGGTGCATGACTGGAAGGTTTCGGATGAGCCCTCCTTATCAGATCGCCGGATCATTACTGCTACGATAAGTCATCCCCCATGAGGTGTGGCCTAGGAATCCGAGAAGGACAAACTGGGAAGGTTTTAAGTCCTCGGTGAGGAGGCGGATGTCAGATTTCTGTGGTAAGTATGGTACATCAAACGAACTGGAAAATACTGAGGCCTACATCAGGACTGTAATTTTCACGTCGTTTGAGGAAAATTACCCTCTCTCACTGATAAACACTAGGCGAGGTAAGCTTAAATGGAACTACGAGTTAGAGGGAAGACGGAAAGAGACTAAAAGGCTTTTTAATAGAGCATGGAAGAAGAATATGGTGGAGACCTGGCAAACATATAAAGACAGCCAGTGTCTCTATAAAAATCTCATAAAAGAGGTTAATCGTACTTCTTGGGAAAAGTGGCGCTCAGAGTTAGCTCACTGAGTTACATTGGTAAACTGTTTAAGGTGTTAGCAGATTAACCGAGGGGAGAGCTTAAGTTTGTCAAGATGGCTAATGGTAGCTTTACTGACACCCCGGAGGAAACCCTGCGTTTGCTGAGGAGGAACAGTTTTCCCGCTATTAGACCAATAGGGGTCGGTGCTCAAAACCTCCGCCATACTGGACAAAGGGTGGACTGTGGAATATAGCTGGGCAGGTGATCTCAGCGCAAAAGGTGAGAGAGGCGATTCTTTCTTTTGAACCTTTTAAAGCGCCTGGATTGGATAATATTACTCTAGAATTACTACAGAATTGCTTGGAGGAAATTATAGGGTCACTAACAGGATTACTCAGGGGCTGTGTTGCCCTGGGTTACACGCCCGGACAGTGGCTCAAAATGAAAGTTATCTTTAACCCCAAACCGGGGATGAAAGGTTATACAGAGGTAAAGGACTTCAGACCTATCAGCCTTATATCTTTCTTGTTAAAGACACTGGAAAAGCTGATGGACCACTACTTGAAAGAGGGATCTCTGAAGCAGTATCCGCTTCATTGGTAACACGCCTACTGAACTGGTAGGTCAGTGGAGACTGCGCTGTTGTTGGTTTTGGACTCTATTGAGGGTCAGATCAACAAGAAGGAGATATGCATTAGGGCTTTTAATAGTACCTCTGGGTTGGCCATCAAGAGAGCAACTAAGGATCGCGTGATTGCTGACGAAATTATAAATTGCATTATGAGTTCCTTGGAAAACCGTATAAGTATTGCATTCTGGATGGGATATACGATAAATGGGATGGGCTCGAAGGGCAGCCCGCAGGGTGGGGTGTTATCCCCTCTGCTTTGGAGCCTGTCGTGGACGGTCTACTATGGACGCTCAGTGGAATGGGTGTTAAGGTGGTAGGATATGCGGACGACATAGCTATCCTTGTTAGGGGGCCATTTGAAGAGATCCTCAGACAACTGGTTTAAGAGGCACTCAGGGTAACAAAGGCATGGTGCAGGGAAAAAGCTCAATACATTCAAGGAGAGAAATCTGTGGCACTCATCTTCACTAGGCAATAAAAAACTAAACCGCTAGAGATGATGGAAATTGGTAATACCAACATAAGCTACGTTGAGAACCCTAAATATCTGGGAGTTATTCTGGATAGGAAGCTACTCTGGTGTGAGTACTTAGAGGATACGTGCAAAAAAGCCATAGCTACGTTCTGGCAATGCAGAGAAGCGATAGGTATGAGATGGGGTTTGGGTCCACGTCAGATGAAATGGATTTATTCTGCAATTGTGGTGCCGAGGTTGGCCTTTGCCTCAATCGTCTGGTGAGATAGGGCTCAGAAAGAAACAAGTAAAAGAGTGCTGGGCCACTTGCAGGGGCTCTTCCTTAGAGGCATAACAGCTACGAGGAGGAACTCACCATGTGCGGACATGAGCTTTATGTTGGGTTTTACATCCTTGAATCTTCAAATTAGGATGAAGGCGATGAAAACTGCATACCGGCTAAGTTATACCGGACTGTGGAAGACAAATAGCAAACGACATGAACAGCTATTTGGCGATTCACTGAAGGAGCTCTGGTTAGAACCTCAAGATAAGATACTGTCTCTTATAAGGGAAAAAGTAAATTACAAAATCCATACTCCTGCAAGAGAGGCATGGGCAGAGTGTAGTCCCAAACATGGTAAAATCTGATTCACGGATGGGTCCAAAATGAAGGAAGGAATGGGAGCAGGCTTTAGTGGACCGTGACACCAAGACAGATTCTGTCTTCACCTGGAAGACTACAACTCTGTTTTCCAGGCGGAGGTGTTTGCGATCAAACTATGTGCTGAGGAAATAATAGGGTCTGGCAAGAGGGGCAAGACCATCTGGTTTTGCTCGAAGAGTCAGGCAGTTCTGAAGGCTTTAGATAAGGCTAGTGCCAGCTCTAAGCTGGTGACTGAGACTATAGCTTCTCTAGCAGAGCTGGGTAAGTATAATTCGTTCAACCTAACCTGGATTCCAGGACATTCTGGCTGGATAGGGAATGATAGAGCGGACGCCTTTGCAAAACAAATGTATATAACTCAAGGACAGTTGCTGAGGGCAGTTAGCATGCCGCCTCAGGAAGGGCGCAAGAGGATCACGGCCCATATAGACAGGTTGTGCAGGGAAGAATGGAATGTGACCTTGGGGTGCAACAAATCCCAGGTACTGTGGGGCTTCTCGGGAGACTTGTGGGGCAAAGAACTACTCTCCTTAAGTAGAACTCAACTTAGAGTTACTATAGAACTGGTCACAGGTCATGGGAATCGTAGGAGTTCCAATACAAAATTGGAAGATCTAGGTCCCCTGTATGCAAGAGTGCTATGTGAGTGCACTGCTTTGGGAGCTATAAGGAGAAAGTGGTTTGGCTGGCAGGTATCAGAAGATTTAGCATCAGGTGGGTACTTGGATTCTGCAAAGAGGTAGGTATCCACTAAGCTAGTCCTGTGCTAGGGATGGGCTGTAGCTAAGTGCTCTACACCGATAAGGTCCATCCGAGATTTAGTAATAATAAAAAAATATCCTCAGTGTCTACGTTGATTTTAAATATTTCTTCTGTTTAAAATGTAAGTACTAAATCCTGGTTGTAAATTAAATTTCTTTTTTCCCTCTAATTACTTAGTAAGTGACCATTCTCGGCAACAGATACATAAACAGCGATAATTACACTGAGAGAAAAATAAGAGAAGGTCGAGCTACTGCCTTAAAGCCTGTAATTTGAAAATTTAAATATTATGGCCGTTTTCTGAATTTACTTTGTTGACTATAAGAATTTAATTTTATAAAAATTGAATTCCTAATTAATTAGTTGGTACTCAAGTATAACTTAAGGTACCTTAGCAGATCCTCAGCGTTCTTGTGCATTTGCGCGGATCCGGTGTGGTGCACACTTGGTTTTTAAGACCACAGGGGTTCTCTGGGCCACAAGAGTTCTTCATTATCGTTTACCACCATCTTCTTTGACTCCTAGGTTTGGACTCTTCTACCTCCGACTTCTAGAAGGTATTCATCTAAGTCTTTGTTGTAACAAGACTTGATACACTCCCTCTCCGGACCTCAAAACTTTACTCCACTTTCTCAGCTGCTTTGACTTTTGTTCTCTCTAGCCCCTAAAATTAACTCTCATTCGGATACCAAAAATTAACCTCTCTCTCTGGTTGCCCGAACATAACTGACTACATCCTCGACTCGTAGATCACTTCTACCTTCATCGCTTCTCTTTCTCTCTGTATCGTCCACCAATGATCATACTTTTCTTTTTGTCTTGATCATCAAAATATCTTTGTGCTTCTTTCACGCGCTTGATTTGGGAAATTTCAGCTTTCCTAAAAAAACATATACTTTAGAGGCTACACGCATTGTAGACTGCCCTTCAATTATTTAACTGTCAATTATATCATTTTTTTTTTTTTACTTGTATATATTTACCTGCCAGTTGAAATGCTCTTTTTATTATTTATTATTTACACTAGTTTGCTTCAAATATTAGGATCACGAATTAATTTCTCAAAGACGAGTATGAATTTTTTCCCACGCCTGGTTGTCGTCGAAACCTCTATTGTAAACCTAAACTGTTGCCATGGTTACCACAAAATATCAAAAATAGTGCTGTAAGAAAAAATGAAGACTAAAAAATGAATGAATCGAATAAAATAAACAAGCTGAAAATAAACAAACAAACTGGAAATAAGCGAACAATGATAAATGTTCTCTTTCTTGACCTCAGTAGGAATTTATTTTTTAAAAAATGATATTACTTGTTTTCAAAGCTAAATCCTTCTGGCATGCATTGCATTCCTCTTTTGACTCTATCTTCCTTCAGTGAATTTATTCTCTCATGATTTTAGAAAGTTATGTTATATAAAGATAATGCATACGCGTATTTCTAAAGAAAAACCAGGAGGGAAGCTTTCATAACATTAAATTGCCACAAACTTTAAAACCAGCGTTAAACTCTTAATTAAATGCAGTTGTCTTTTCCTAAATCCAAGAAACGTTCTATAGACAAAAAAAATCTCTAGTTTCCAAACCTTGTTTGAAAACAAATCTTTTAAGAAGCGCATTAAACAACAGATTTTAATAATATAAAAATCACATTATTAATATAAACTTACATTTTTTTCGTAGTAATTAGGCCCTATAACATATATATAGTCTATTGTAATTGCGTAATTTAGAAAGCCCGACTTCCAAGTAACATTTAACGAAAATTTTAAAATCATTTTCTTAATTTGAAAATTGTAGAATTTTGCGTGCTTTTGTTACATGTATTTGAAACGAACAATACAAATTTAGCTGCGATAGAACAGCGCTGCGGTGTGGTATTCCCAAGAAGGGACGAGCCCACGGTCACACCTACCTTTACTGCATGGTACAACTTGATACCGCGTCCTGTAACTTTTCCAGCTGGTTCACTATTTCTCTTTAGCTGTAAAAGTCTAGTGTCATATTACGTGCTTGTAGAGCAACCAGTGGTCTGTATAAATTGATCACTGGGTGTTCGTGATCGCATATTAAAGCCGTATAAGGTCGCGCAAAACTGCACAAAATATTAATTTTGTGCTTGCTTGTTGATAGCATGAAATTTCTTCAGATTGTTTGCTACTTTTTTACTTTGAGTTTGTTTGTGACTTTGATTAAATTATTAATAAATAGAACAGACAGTGACGTAGCCAGGACGATCTTTTTACACAGGGAAATTTTGAACACTTTTATATCTAGAAATCATATTTTATGCTATTTTGGCACTTAAAATTACTCAACAGTTGGGTCGTAACGAAGCTGTTCCGCTAATAACCTAGTGCTGTTTTATTGCTTAATAGTTGTCTGCTAAAATTAATTGGTTTGGGGGTGCACGTGCCCCCTTGTGCCCCTCTGGCTACGCCCTGATAATTAATTCAAGATAATTAATTAAAATTATTAGAACTTAAAGTTCCATTTTTAATTGGACAAACATTTGTTTCCCAGTAGATTAGTTAAAGTTTAATAGAAAATTGAGGTTTCTACTTGATTTGTGTAAAACAATTATGGTATTGCCACTCTTGTGTAACAGGCAAGTTCATTATACTGGAACCTTTTATGCCTATTATGTGTACTTTTTATTTATTCAACATTTATTGTTTTTTAAAAAATTCTTAATAAAAAACTTTTAGCAGTACTAGATTCTCCATTAGACTGGATACAACGGAAGTATTTTTTTATAAAAATGGAGGATTTCAAGTTATTTAGGGACAATAACAAACGCTTTGTGCAACACATAATAGTTCCCCAGACCTGATACGTGAGATTAAAAGCGGATTTAGTAGATCGAATTATTGTTATAATTGTGTCTGAGCGATATTATAAAACAACAGGTTTCCCGAGTGTCGGTTTAATGTGGTCTTCAATTTTATATAGGCTGCAAATGAATATAAGATAGATGAAATTAATTCAAATTAACGTATTATACTTGCAATAATACTTAAACTATACTTGCAATTATACTTGCAAATTGCAGGTATTAGGGTGCGAACAACTTGACCTAGAGCATGGGTTCCCAAACTAAGGGGCGCGCCCCCTTGGCGACCTTGAAGGCAGGTCAGGGGGGAGTCCGAAACCAGGTCGAAAATAATAAGATAAATTAAATATGTTAAATATTATAGGAACAAACTTGATGTTGCTAATGACTTGGATTGTGTCCTTACTAAAATACATCCTCATTTTTATATCACAACACAATTTTACATCATGTTTCTTGTAAAAGTATGTATAAAAAAATAACTTGTTTTCAATATAATATAATATTTGATTATTTTTCGTACCCACATACCATTTACTTATAGTGTAAATTGAAGGTGGCGTGGGAGGATTTCATTTCAAGAAGAGAAGGCTTGGTACCGAAATGTTGGGAACTCCTCTCTTATAGAATAGCGCAACAAATACACTAAACTTGAGGTCGCGATCTTTCAGACCAGCGCCCCCTTTATAAGACTGACTTAAGGCTGCGCCCCCATTATAAGACTGACTTAAGGCTGCGCCCCCTTTATAAGACTGACTTAAGGCTGCGCCCTCTTTGTAAGACTGACTTAAGGCTGCGCCCCCTTTATAAGACTGACTTAAGGCTGCGCCCCCTTTATAAGACTGACTTAAGGCTGCGCCCTCTTTATAAGACTGACTTAAGGCTGCGCCCCCTTTATAAGACTGACTTAAGGCTGCGCCCCCTTTATAAGACTGACTTAAGGCTGCGCCCCCATTATAAGACTGACTTAAGGCTGCGCCCCCTTTATAAGACTGACTTAAGGCTGCGCCCTCTTTGTAAGACTGACTTAAGGCTGCGCCCCCTTTATAAGACTGACTTAAGGCTGCGCCCCCATTATAAGACTGACTTAAGGCTGCGCCCCCTTTATAAGACTGACTTAAGGCTGCGCCCCCATTATAAGACTGACTTAAGGCTGCGCCCCCTTTATAAGACTGACTTAAGGCTGCGCCCTCTTTGTAAGACTGACTTAAGGCTGCGCCCCCTTCCATTTATATTTGGTCAAGAGTTATACAATCTGAACATGAAATTGAAGCTGGTTAGGTCAATTAAATATCAGAGAATTTGATTTAACATTTAATATAAATATTTATGTAATATATATATATATATATATAAGTTATATATATATATATATATATATGTATATATATATATGTATATATATATATATATATATATATATATATATATATATATATATATATATATATATATATATATATATATGTATATATATATATGTATATATATATATATATATATATATATATATATATATATATGCATTTCACACTACAAGTGTTAATGCTGCAATCCTAAAACCATACTCCAAAGATGTTTTCCGTGAGCACAAAGCAGAAAGAATAGCTCAGTATCAAGACTAAATATTCTACAAAGAACAATGACGTAGCTCAGTATGCTGTGTCACGTCAATCTACCCGCTGGCATATCTAATTGACAACGCAACCTTTCGTCTATAGGCAGTTTCAGTCCTCCTATCCAGCCCCCCCCTCCCCCGTAAAACCTTCTACGCCCAACAGTTTGTAAACCCATGCACTAAACAACACCTTTCGTGATTACAATTACTAAAAACACAACAAACCAAATAGCAGTTCAAATCCTGCATCGCAAAGAAAGCTGTATACAACTCCTCCGGTTTGTACAAAGTAACGTCTACATCGCTTAAACCGTAATCGAATCGTTTAGTTTACGTTTCAAAGAACACATAAAAGCACTCACACAACACAGGCAAGCCTTCGGTTATCTTTGCTAAGCATCCACAAACCATAACTACACATATATATGAACAAACCTACAAATGTTGTCCAAACTTATCAACAATAACAGACTCCACACGACTTACAGCATGAAACTAACATTTCGGATTACGCCCAAACACATACTCAACGTACAATCGCACTAGAATTAGCCACGACATCCAACATAATTATCTCTAATATCTCATAGAAAAGCTCATTATGTTTATCTAGCCCACCCAACCATGAAAACAAAAGATTCGGATGGTTGCAAGGAGTTTAAGGTGGCTGATAAAGAGAACGGTTGACCAGGAGGTTAGGGTACTTGCAAAGAGGATGGTTGATCAGGTGGTTAGGGTAGTTCACAAAGAGGATCGTTGACCAGGTAGCTTAGTTAGGGTGTTTATAAAGAGGATGATTGACCAGGAGGTTAGGGGTGACTCATAGTTTTACTTTCAACTACCTACATATTTTATAATATATTTAATTCTTATTTTAACAATGTTATAAACTAGTTGTTTTAAGTAAAAAAATAACACCTTATTAATGTATAAAACTCTACATTTTTACTTTACATAAGTTTACACCAGTAATAAAAACCGCTGTTGTATGAACTCATAACTTATAGGAAACTAAATTCAAACATTACTTCTGATTGAAGACAGCTGTTTCACTGAAACAACACGGCAATTCAGATTTCTTCAGGATTATTTATTCACCCTTAGAAATTTGATGGAAATGCGTCTAAAATGGATGTAGTATTTCTACAATTTTACACCACTAGGAAATACGTAATAGACGCTTTAAAAGACGTTTACACTCCGAAACAATCGTTAAATGTATTTTATTTTTCAGGCTCCGTACGAAATTCAGTTAAAAAGATTTCACCACTGCTCAGACGTTGCAACTGATGTGTTTCTCTACCACATGAGGTTTTTAAAAAATAAGCCGTACATACAAGGGTAGGATAACGGCGAAGATGGGGATAACAGACTTCATACGTATTCCCAAGACTAATAGAAAGCAAAGCGTATCATATGTTTCAACATAATGTGCCATAATGAAATTAAATATATTTATTTTTTGAAAATGAAAACACAGCTTTAAAGGTGAAATAAAAATGTCATCAGATATTTCAAATTGTTTTAATTAGATAATCTACCACCATACATTATGACACCCACCAAGTAATTCTTTAGAGTAAAATAAAGACACAAAAATGTCCTGCAAAGTACGCCCTTATCTAGATTACTTATCTCACAAACATCTACAATGTTTGGCTACTCCCGACACAGCACTTCCCGTACGCTTGGAAGGAGGCCAAGATCATGGTCTTCCCCAAACCGGAAAAAGATCATAACAAACCTGAATCAAACAGACAGATAAGCTTGTGGATTACGATGGGCAAAGTGTGAAAAAATCCTGCTCAAACGTATCAACAAGCATATTCCCATGTACAACATACTGAGGCCAGAACAGTTTTGCTTCAGGACAAAACACTCGGGCACCTAACAGCTAATTAGAATAGTGCAGCATGCAACCAAGGGGTTCAACGTTTACTTCTTGACTGTGGTAGTCTTCCTGGACATTGAAAAGGCCTTCGACAGGTCTGGCACATCGAGTTCTTAGTGGAACTACGATACTATGGCTTTTAAGACGGGTTTATGTACCTAGTTAACTCATATCTGTTCCACCGCAAGTTTAGGGTTGGTGTAGACCAAACTCAATCTACACTACGGACTACACGGGCCGGTGTCCCTCAGGGCTCAATTATTTTGCCCGTATTGTTCAACATCTACATCAACGACATACCGACAGCACACAACACACAAGTGGCCATTACACTCACATTTGCAGGACCACCTTACAGTGCTAGAACCATGGCTGGAGAGTTAGGATGAACGTGGCCGAGTACCAGGCTCTGTTCTCTCGCAACGTAGGACATACAAACTCTAGACACCGCTAAAACTATTAGGTGAGGCCATTCACTGTGGGAGTCAGGTCAAGTATCTGGGAGTCATACTCGACAGAAGCGTGACTTAGGACCCTCATATTAACAACTGATAAAGAAAGCAACAATTATAATAACACAACTATGTCCTATGCTTATCAGAACAAGCCCACTTTCACTACGGACGGCCACTGCAATATACGTATCAATGTTGCGCATCATACTCAAGTCCTCTTTACCCGTCTGGGACCGTCTGCACAATTTTAACACTGCTTCACACTGACTTGAAAGTGGCTTCTTCGAACAACATTTCGGCATTTAGAAACAAGGCTCTACAAACAGGACCACGAACATACAACATCCCCACTTATTTTCTCACTGGATAGGTACGACCCCACATACAGACGACCGCTGTCCCTACTGACCCCCTATCTCTAACCGTAAAATACAAATAATATATACATACTAATAATAATGTGCTTCATAGTTATGTTCCAGGTAACGCAGCGACACATCCCCTGGATCGCAGCTTAGCCCCAACGGAAGTACTAACGTTGATTTCAGTTTCGAGTAAGTAGCAGAAGAACAGGTGCATCTCACTTCTACCATAGCCTCTCTAATAAGGTATTTGTAAGCCAATATTCCTTTGGATGAGGAGGGCCTCATCGCTTAGCATAAGGATAGGCCTCAGGGTTCCTTGATGATCAATCGCGGGATTTTTCCTGACAGGGATTCTTTCTGGTCAGGGTTTTTCATCCCGCTCTCAGCTCGAAACTTAGATGTTCTGATCCTTCATGGAAAGAGCTTATTAGCTTGGTACACGAGAATCAATCCCGTTTCTTTCACTCTCGGTAGGGATACAAACTGCATGCGCATGTGAGACGGAGGCAGCTCATTAGAGGTTGATGACTATGAGTGCTGGGCGGGCTCTTAAGGCCTAGACGCGACTTAAAAGACAAAAAACAAAACGTTATCGTTTTGTATAGAAAAATCTCAAGCAGCTAAGATTTGGTAAATTATTATTTATTTGTTTTTGTGTTTGTGTTGATCAATTTGTACGTTTATGCATTTGAAATTGATTGAGTGTACCAGAAATATTAAGTGTTTAGAAATATCGTGAAAAAATATTTCATTTTTAAAATTTCAAAATCTCATTTGTTTTGAAAAACGTCGGCTGCTAGACCTAAGCTTGAGAACCTGAATCTCACCTCTCGCAAGTAAAATCACAAATTTTGCAAATACTAGAGCACGTGAGATAAATCCAGTTAGAGAAATTCTGTTTTTACAACAATGAATACAGACTTCTACTGAAAGACAACGTGAATCTTCAGTTGAACGTTAACAAAGGCTTGAGAACCTGTCTGTTTGTTCTATGTGTAATAGGCATGTAACCACGTTAAGCTGCATTTGAATATCAAGCTCATTTAGATTATATCAATTCAATACATGTACAAATCGGCTCAATGAATAAAATTGCAATCATTGGAACTCCAAAAAATAGAAAGATAAAGCACCTGGTATGTCCTGTGCAAGAAGTAAAATTTCTTTGCCACCGCTTGATGAACCATCTAAGCCTTTTAAAAAAATTACTTTATTGCTCAAATAATGTTCCTAATTGTGAGTTGATTGAAATTTTACAAAATATTTGCAAAATATTATTCATCTTATTAACAGTTTTTAAGATAATTTGGAGAATGTACCTAATACTAATGACGATTTAAAACTAAAAAATCATCCTGATTGCGAACCTACAAACCACCATCGAGGTCATTATAACAATCTAAATGTTAATAAAGTTGCTGTAATACTGGGAGAGGAAATAAAGGTTTAAGAGGTATTATTTTACATTCCCGAGATAAAAAAACAAGCGAGTTTCAGAGCTTCATCGTTCGTATGGTCATCTTCAATGCCGTCTTGTGTTTCTTACACGACAAGATGGGTGTTGTGATCAATATATGATCCTCTTCAATACCGTTTTGTGTTTTTTACAGAACAAGATGGGTGTTGTGATCAATACATGAACCTCTTCAATACCATCTTGTGTTTCCTACAGCACAAGATGGGTGTGGTGATCAATACATGATCATCTTCAATACCGTCTTGTGTTTTCTACAGGACAAGATGAGTGTTGTGATCAATACATTATCCTCTTCAATACCGTCTTGTGTTTCCTGCAGGACAATATGGGTGTTGTGATCAATACATGATCCTCTTCAATACCGTCTTGTGTTTCCTGCAGGACAAGATGGGTGTTGTGATCAATACCGTCTTGTGTTTCCTACAGGACAAGATGGGTGCTGTGATCAATACATGATCCTCTTCAACACCGTCTTGTGTTTCTTACAGGACAAGATGGGTATTGTGATCAATACATGATCCTCTTCAATACCGTCTTGTGTTTTCTACAGGACAAAATGGGTGTTGTGATCAATACATGATCCTCTTCAATACCGTCTTGTGTTTCCTGCAGGACAAGATGGGTGTTGTGATCAATACATGATCCTCTTCAATACCGTCTTGTGTTTTCTACAGGACAAGATGGGTGTTGTGATCAATACATGATCCTCTTAAATACCGTCTTGTGTTTCATACAGGACAAGATGAGTGTTGTGATTAATATATGATCCTCTTCAATACCGTCTTGTGTTTCATACAGGACAAGATGGGTGTTGTGATCAATACATGATCCTCTTCAACAGCGTCTTGTGTTTCCTACAGGACAAGATGGGTGTTGTGATCAATACATGATCCTCTTCTATACCGTCTTGTGTTTCCTACAGGACAAGATTGGTGTTGTGATCAATAAATGATTCTCTTCAACACCGTCTTGTGTTTCCTACAGGACAAGATGGGTGTGTTAATACAGTTTTCTTCAAATAATAATTATTAATTAAATCTAATGAACTAATTTGAGTTTTTATATGAGAGTAAAACTTTTCACAAAAGGGACAAGATATGCAATATAGTTACTGTATTTCGTCCCATCTCTCTAAACATAAGTAATAAAATGATTTCATAAGACATGAGATTGTATGTTATGTGGTAGAACAGCTCTTTTAACGCATAAGTTACACTACTATACTCATATTAATTCTAATTATTTAATAAAAAATCACTAAAATAGAATTTTTCTCTGTTAACCTAAGTAGGGACTAACTTTAAAATTTGTTCTTTAGATTGCTTCTTTTAATACTAATAAAACACACACAAAATTGAATTTACTGTATATAAAAAATTATTGCCACTATGCATGCTAAAAAATATAAGGTAAATTAGCTGCATCATGTCCGACTCTAGTTGAGCATAATTCTTTTAAACACTTATACAACTACACCCACATGTATACAAGAACAAACATAACCTTCTACACATACTGTTGTTACAACTATCGGCCTTCGCGCTATGTTGTCGGTTTTTAACATTGCGGCCTCCTAGTAGAGTCGGCCATGATTTATTCCATTGTTTTACTGATAGCTCACTTTTGTTCCACGTGATATTACAAAAATATTTCTACGCATTACAGTATTAACACAGTGTTAATGATATTTGTACATTTGTCATTCGTTGCTATACAAATGACTCAACGTATATAACACTGTCTTTCTAGTTCAATTTTTGTTTCAAAAATACATAGCAGAACTTCTTCTCGCTAAAAATAATGGTTTTAGCGTAACAAAATAGTTTTGGGAATGACTCCCAATTTCAATGAAACATTTCATAAAACAAGGTTACTAAAAATGTTACAACTTGAAAACAATGTTAAAACTTTGTACACTGTTTTAAATCAGAAACAAGGAATTAATTAGTTAGCATTAAATACGCACACACGTGCACGCACGCACGAAGCACACACACACATACACAGAAATTTGCACACTGTTTGTATATTTTATTTAATGGGTAATAATCATATCTAAATACATTTGTAAAGTAAAGCTGAAAAAACTCAATATTTTATGAATCTTTGGCTAATTTTCTTTAATATTACAAAATTATATTTCTTATTTCTCCTGATTTATATATTATAAATATATATTTCTAGCTTTGACAGTGAATAGGAATGTCATTGGGAAACATTCCTCCCATGAAGTAACCTACCTTAAAGGTTGTAGCATCATGAATTCCAAAGGTTCTTACCTGCACTAAAAACATTCAGTGCTATTTCATATTTAAATAAGTACATATTAGAACACTTACTGAAAAAAAAACTAGATAGAAGTACTATATTAACAAAGCAAGTGAAGAAAGTAAAGAAAAGATTATTAGTCCAATGCTTTCTCTGGATGGTAAATTTTTGTTATTTTCAAAACATTAACATTCATTAAATGGAAAAGAAACATTTACAAGTATTTCAAAATTAATATAGAATAATAGGAAATAAATGGGCATACAAAATGAAAAGTAAAATTGTAATAGAAACAATGAGTTAATGAAAGATATTATAAAATCTGATCATAAAGGACATAAATGTAACCATTCAAATAAAAAAAGGCTCTTGTGACTGGATGTGAAAAACAGATATAATGAAGATGATAAATAATTTTAAAACTAATAGCTAGTAAATAAAGCTGAAATGGAATGAGGAAAAATAGGGAGTTTATTGGTTTTTTTAAACTTTCTTAAACTTTTGTGGTTCTTTACTTTTATTTTCTAATTTCATTTTAAAGTTTTGTTTTTTTATAAATAACAGAAATTATTTTAATTTTAATTTTATATGTTAGCAGAAAAAAATAATTACTTCTTAATTGCTCTCTTTCGTGAACAAAATCAACCCTTTGGACCGCCTTGTTCACTCAACCAGATAGTGCCCCTGACTTGCCCGTACTGTCAATAACAGCCGTTTCATTTTTAAACTCTTAAAATAATATTTCTAAAAGATTTTGCCTAAGTGCAAAATCTTCAACTTTGAGACTGTTTCAGCCGTCTCAGCACACACAAATCTGATCATAAAGAGCATGACAAATGTAGCTATCAAGAAAAATCAGGATAATAAATAATTTTAAAACGAATAGCTAGTAAATTAAGCTGAAACAGACTGAAGAAAAGAAAGAGTTAGTTTTGTAGAGAAGAATAAATCATTTATTGTAAAAAAGGTGATCTTTTATTATTTTGGGAAGATCTATTTTATTATTGATCATTTATTTCCGGTGTAGATTTATACTATTAATGATAACTACAGAATAGTATTTTTTTAAAAAACATTATTAAGGGGCTTATATCATACAGCACCAAAATGTATAACATATTGAAGTTGCTTGATGTAATCATCTTGAATTCACTAATTAAAGTAATTTAAAAAATACTTAACTAAGTGAAAACGTAAGGACTTACTTGCTGACGCGTTTCAAAACAAGAGAGGTTTAGCTTCGTAATAGTAACGAATGTTTTGAAACGCGTCAGCAAGTAAGCTATTACGTACTCACTTAGTTAAGTATTTTTACAAATAGTATAACATTTAATTTTGTGTAATCCTCAAATGCTCAAATTATTCTCATTTCTAAATAGTTTTAAAATTCAACTTATAGCATATATAACAAGAAATCTGCCATTCTACAGAGTTAAAACTTTGACTGTCATTATTAATTCTAAAATCGATATATAAACCTTCTAGTTGTAAAATTTGTAACAATGGTTCTTTAAGAGGATTTTCCCTCTATATTGATAGTGAACCGTCATTTTAAAATTATCAATCATAATGTATTTACGATTTTTTCTTTATAATTACATTTTTTACAATTTATATATATAATTCAAAGTGTCTGCCTGTAACTTTCATAGGTATTAAAATTTCAATGTCAACATAAATCAACAATACCTAATATTACATGGCTGTTGCTTATTAACCTTCGAAAAAAGTGTTTAACAAACTTAAATAACTAAATAAAATAACTAAACAGACAAAATAAATAGCACTCAACTTCTTACACTAGTACAGTAATTGTAACTAAGGTTATCCCCAAATACACCACCACTTAACATTTTTCCTGCACAGAAAATTTATTAACTATAAATACCATCACCCGTTATATTCCAGAGTACAAACAACATTGTACACAAATTTCAATATATAAAGTTATCAAATTGTAAGAGATATTTCGAAACATACTTTGCAATAATGCTAACAATAGCATGTATATATACTATTATCTAAAAAATCATTAATCTCTGAAGGTTTAATGAAATGACTGTTTCGAAACGCGTCAGCAAGTAAGTTTGAGTTTTGACTTAGTTATCCAATACTTATGACTTATTGAGTAAATTTCCAGATGACAGCAACAAACAACTTTACCAAATGCACTGTTGTAAAATTGCTTGGCTCGAGGTTTAAATACGACTTTACGTAAAATCAAACTGTTGCTAAGACAATTGTAAGCATGATTATAAAAAACAACAAATGGTTTCTCTTTTGTTAAAAGTATATTTCACACTGCTACTAGCTACTAACTACTAGTTTTAACTAAAAGCAATTTTAAATATGTTACATTTGCCTTTAGTAATTACATTTGCCTATAAAAATAAGTAACATTTACTATAAGCGTAACATATTTACAAGTGTTTTTAATATTAACAATATTAATATATAAGAAAATAGGTGTTTATTTTCTAAAATATTTTTGAAAATTAGGCAATATGACCAAGTTAAAAAGCAGTTTAAAGCGCCACTTGAAGAAGAATGAAATTAGAAAAAATATTTCTAATATAAAAAAATAGGTAAAGAACAAAATTCACTATAACAGTTAAAAGTAATTAGAAACAAAAGATGAACAAAAATCAGGGTCATATTAGAAATGGCATTAAGATAAATAGTACACCAGTTTAGTGGAAGGTAAAGAAGGGGCAAATTTGTAAATAATTGGATATAGCCTATATCAAAAATTGAGCAGAAAGTGATAAATAAATTAAAGATTGTGAGATATCTGTATTACTGTAGTTTAAGTATTACAAACATTTAAGTATAAAAAGACGTTTTCAAGAAGCATACGTATCTCGGTCAAACTAAATTGCTTTTGGCGACTCCAAAGATATTTGTATTTTATGTGAAACCTTTTGTAAATATTAGGTTTCAAACTTAGACAACATAAATACAACTTACCCTATTTTTTCGAACTAACTTGCTTTTAGTAACTACACACACACATACACGCGCGCACGCACGCACGCAAGAACGCGCACACACGCGCGCGCGCACACACACACACACACACACACACACACACACACACACACACACACCCTGTTGTGGGCTTGTATGTATAAATAAATAAACAAATATATATTGAATATGTTATATTGTATATATTAGTATATATGTTATATTATAAACGCATATATATATATATATATGTGTGTGTGTGTGTGTGTGTGTGTGTGTGCGTTTTCTTGTATAATAATCTAAAACAACTGAGGTTATTCAAATACAAATATATATATATATATATATATATATATATATATATATATATATACACACACACACAATTCACACAAATTAGTGTTTTAAAACCCTAACACACCGTTTATTACGAATTACGTTAAACTGGACTGAAGATGACGTCATTTAAATCGAAATTTGGTTTAATTGGTGTCTCTACTTTTCTATTTTTTACTTTTAAATAATGGTTGATATCTTAATTTTTAACTTTAGAGTTTTATTCATTTTATTGATTTTATTAATTTTGAATGTTAAATTGAACTAAGGATAACGTCATTTGAATCGAAATTTTGTTTTAATTGATCTCGCCACTTGAACTGATTGTATTTTAAAGTAATTTTGAAAATTGTAAGTACAAGTGTATATTACTTAATTTATCCCCTCTTCTGTATTGAAAATTAAATATAAAAAGTATTAAACACAAAACTGTGACCGACTTCGGCCACACAACTAAACCCATCATCGAGCTTTCCTCTCTCGATTGTCATCAATTTAATACCTTAATTAATTATATGAATGTAATTTCTGTGGTTGCTTTTAAAAATTTATGTAATAAAATCGAAAAACATTCTGGACAGTAAGACAAGGAGTTGAATTGAAAACGAAAATTATTTGTAGTACTGATTTAATGCGGTTAACAGTTCAATCTTGTACCATTGTCAAAATTAAAACTAGAAGGTTGTGTGCGTGCACGTGTGTGGATTTGAATGAGTGCGCTAGAGAGAGATACTGAATCACAACAACAGATCAAGAGATACGTAATATTTTTACTATCACCGAGTTATTTACGCTGTTATTATTGTTAAAATTGTATTCACATACATTTTACTATTACACTCCCACACTTCCCTTTGTGAATTAAAGAGAATCAAGCAAAACACAGGAAATAGGACCGAAATTCTAGATGACTATTTTATTCATTTCCAAATTTTAAAATGGTAATTGTGTGAATTAATTAGGTACCGGTAGTCACACAACTCTGTTGTAACAAAATATATAATTATTTTTCATATTCATGGAGAATATTATTGGTCTTCGTTTTCAACACTATTTCTTTCAGTAGCCAATAATTACCTGATGAAAATGGGCTGTTATATGAAAACTGTTTTGTTTATCTCTATAGTATACATTGTTGTAGGCAAATGTAAGAGGAATTTCGCTGTAAGTGTTGAAACAAAATAGGAAAACCTAGACTGTTATAGGTTATTGTGTTTTATAGTAAAGTTATACCCTGAGGCAGTGGTTCTAAAAGTGTGCGCTGACCATCGACCATTATCAAGGTCGCCGCGGGATATTGTGAGGAAGTACTTTCTCCGAAGTATATCTGGACGTGAAATTTACAAAACCAGGAAGTACACAATGTAGTTTGCATTAAAATTGTAAAACTAGTTTTTACGAAAACAGAGTTTTTTTTAAGAGTAAAGAACAGTTAGCCTTTATAGACCTTACAGTGTAAGATCTTTAATTTTTACCCGGTAAATATTTTTTTTTATATAACAGGGTAACATTCTTGTGGTAACTTATGCTCCCTACAAAACCGCCAGTCAGAGAAGAAGTGGGTTTGGTGGCCTCTGAGGTATTGCAGAGTCTGTCACCAAATTGGCTGTGGGTATGAATATGGGAATATGGCTTTTGTTAAGGGCTAGATGTACGATGGCTATCTGCAAGCCAGCATGTTTTTACTGTCGGAACGGTAAAACAGTTTTTTTGCTGGGGGGGGCAGCGTTTATTTTCAACATTAAGACTGGTTTACTGACTTTTTTTGACAATTTGTTAGTTTACATATATTAATACGTGTGTGTGATACGGTTGTAGTGTGACATAGCATAGTGTAAAAAAGTGTATGGAAAATATTACTAAACGGCTAGAATGAGCTTACAGTTTTTTGAAGGACGACTAAACTTAACTTATCTAGGGTACGTGATACAACTTAGCCCAACTTAACTTGACAGTAAAGACGTAATACGGTATAAATCTGGTATAAACAAACATATGTTACGTTTATAATCTATAATGTGAACTTAAAAACTATTACATAGGGTTGAGTGTACTGTTAATAAAACTTAAATCTAGTAGCCTATTCTAAAAGGCGAAGGCGAGAGGTAGTCGGCGAGCAGAGGAAGTACGAGTTGTAGAGATGTTATGGAGGTTCAAGAAAGGAAGTATTCAAGAAGGCCTAAACCATGTATTTCTTGGTTATTTAGACTGTTTTAAAAATATTTCTAAACGATACAGGTGAAGTAGTTGTACTGTTTTAGGTACAGTAGTAAGAATTGAGTTAAAATTCTACTTCCAGTGAAATGATAGCCTGTTTTATGTAGGGTCACCGCCAGAAAATATTTGTAATTCTACATATAAATTAAATACTCAAATTTATTTGTTTTGGGTAATTGTTACTTTTTACGTTATCGATTTATTTCAGAATTACAATTACAATTACATTTTTCCTAAAATAACTTACGCAATAATCAACCTTCCCTATAAATGTTCTTTAGAGTCATTTTAATAATTTTTATATATTTTTCTTAGTGTTGCAGGACGTTTCTGGTAATATGGTTACTAATTGCTTATCAATTGAGCCCGTTTTCTCAATTTACTTTCTTTACTATAGGAACTTAATTTTATTACAAAATAAAATTAACAAAATTGTTGTATTAACAAAATTAATTCTTATGATTAGTTAGTTGATACTCAAGTGGAATTTGAAGTAACTTGGCCGAACCTCAGCGTTCTCGTGCTTTGGTTTGGAAGCGTGAGTCACGTTTTGTTTCCAAGTTGATGGGGGAATGTCTTCATTATCGTTTTAGCTCCTTTTCTGGGGATGGACTCCTCTACACCCGACTTCCAGGGTTAAACTAACTCTCCATGTCCTTAAATTTGACTCCTTTTTCTCGGCTGCTCGGACTTTTTCTCTGGCTCCCAAACGTAACTCTTCGACTTCTAAAACTTGACTACTCTCCTCGGGCTCCTTTAACGTAACTGACTCCCTATACTCGTTAATCACTCCTTCCTTTCAATACTTTCCTTTCTCTCTGTCTCGTCCACCAATGGTCATCTTTTTTTTGTCTTGGTCATCAAAATTTCCTCTTCCTTCTTGATTTTGGAAATTTTGGCTTTCTCCATCAAAAAAAAGTCTACTTGAGAAACTGCAAGCATTTTAGGTTACCCTACAATAATTTACCCTACAATAATAAGGAACTCCACGAACCTGTTACCTCATTGTTCCAGTTTCAATATATTTGAATGTTTTGTTTATTATTTACGCTAGATTTATTTACAAAGTAGAGTCATATAATGCTTATCCCTTAAATGCTACATTTTATCATAGGTCTACGTGATCTTTATTACATATACAATACATACAGTAAAACTTGTTCAAAACGGAATCGCAAGGGACCCTAAAATATTTTCCGAATTGAACATTATACAAATGACATTTTTTAAAGTCATAAGTAGGCTACTGTAATAATTTTAATTCGTACAGTGTAAGAGTGTTACCTATATCGTAACCTTTTATCTTTAAAAAGGTTATATACCTTTGAAAAAAGCTGTTAATTCTGGAAATAATATGTTACAGTATTTACTTTTCACTTTTAGTAAACTATATCACTACTTTAAACATTCAAAAAATTTCCCAAGCCTACAAAAATTATAATCTATTAGTTTTGAATGAAAGTTACCCTAGTACATAATAGTTAGATTTCTTCCTATAGCTTAACTAGTAAACTTGTTTCCATATTTTAGTTACCATACCGATTAGATACAGTAGTTTACAGAGTACAATAGTTCAAGAAGACGGAAGAATTAAAATCAATAGTAAACTGCAGGATGGAATATTACTGTACTCGCTAGTGATCGGTTTTAGAGCCGCTTTTAATGCTGTTTTTTAGATATTAGATTTTAAAAAATTACAATTACGAGTAACAGACTTCAAAAACTTATGACCGGTGGTCATAAAATCACTGATAGATATTCTCCAATTCATTGACAAATTTTGGATTCTTAGCCACTGACTGGCATTTTAACGTTTTCGATCAAAGATCGTCATAAAACTGCCCCCTCCCCGCGGCGACCAGATTTTTTGTTCATATTACTTTGATTAGGCCTCCCTACCTCTACCTTGGCCTGTCAATCGATGGCGATTTTCAATTGATCGTTGTAGATTCGACCTTTCGTTCTAACTTGCGTTCCGATTGAACTTTGTCTACTCTCGTTCCAGGATTTGTGTTCTAATTTACACTTTTACTATAACTCTCACTTATGGCTTTAGAATTGAATATATTTTAGCGGCATGGTCCGTTTCACACTCTTAGAATTATTAGCAACCTTGAATGCTCATTTTACGCCTTATGGTTCTCTAGTTTCATTTCTCTAGGTTAAAAGTCCCGCGGTTGGCACTTTTATTATTTTGGGGCGATCTACTTTCTATTTAATAATTATAATTATTATTTAAGATATTTGTTAATATAGATTAGTATTTTATTACAATTATTCTATCATTATAAATAGGGAAAGAAGTTTTACATTAAATTTTGAAAACAAAATAAAATTTTCTTGTTTCCGATTCCGATTTTCGATTCCAGGAATCGTCGATTCTAGGTGGTATCGAGGAATCGTCGATACTCGATTCTTCATCATAAAAGTGTCGTCCAATTCCTATTTTGTTAACTATTAAGATATGAGTGTGGAGTAATTTATTGGAAAAATAATTAATTACCAACTATATCTTATTTATGTATTGGTTGATTTGAATGAATTAAATGATTAAAGTAAACGAAAATATAACGAAAATATTATTATTTATGAAGCAACAGAAATCAAGATCGTAACCATTTCTGGTCGTTTGACATCGCTCGTCTCTCTCTCTCTCTCTCTCACACACACACACTAGAGCGGGTTCGATAATCTCTCTCTCTCTCTCTCTCCCACGTGTCTTACTGCCACTGATTTATAGATGTCAGAACAAAACACAAAAAAGCACAGTAAAAACTCGATTAACCGTGGCCATGATGGTTGAGCGAATAGAGGGATAACAGAAACACCGTATTATTCCTCCGAAACTTAACCTCAATAAATTATATTATAGACAGATATCACTCTCACAGTAATGTAATATATTTCGGAGCGAAAAGAAAATAAACACGATTGTAATAGCAAATGAAACTATTTATTACATGATAAACAGATCCGCACAGTAGCTACAAATGTAGCAAAATAATGTATAGTAATATAAACTTACAGGTGAAATAGTTCGTGTAGTTTAACAAACAAAGCGAACGCGTCACTGTAACTTATACTATAGCTGCCGGCCACAATATCAGCGTTTTCATAGAGAATTGCCAAAATATTTTAAGGTCATTTTTAAATCATGTGTTCTTATACTTTGTTCCCCTATCATACCTAAGTATGAATATACGTTTCTCATCATAATATTTATAAAAATACGTGTCGGACCAACTGGCCCAACATAGTTTTTTCCTACCGTAAATGAAACGTAATTAAACTCAATCGGACCAATTTACCAGACATTGTTTTTGATTTAATTAAATTTTATTATCTGTGCAACACTATTTTGATAATTTTTGTGTTTTGTGTTAGCAAGAAACAACAAAACCATAATTTCATGTCCCGGCTACCCAAATAATAAACTGACTGGTGATAAAAGTGTTTTTGCACCTATCACTAAGACACGTAAACGTGTCACATGTGATTGATTTGTGAGTTTATAAATATTTTGAATATAGAACTAAAGTGGGGTAATATATTCTCTCTTTGATAAGTAATGCTACAGGTCCAGTAAATACTATCCAAGATTCATATTAAGTAAAAGTTTTAACACCAAATAATTTACTTGTTAAGGAATTTACGTTATAATTTACTTCCTAGTAAGGATGAATTTATCTAAGTGTATCAATGTTTGTACTTAACTTTCACAAAGTCCGTTTTTAAGGATTATTTTACAACTAAATATTTAGTCAATATTTCCGACTTACTTTTAAGGTTTTGTGAAATTTTGAAAACAGTAGTGAAAATCATTACGTTATAACAAATATATGTGTCGGCCCGTAACTACGGACAAAAAGCTCTTAGAATAACATCAGGTTTTTAATCCCGTCGGCGTTTATCTATCAAACAAAAACCATCGTAAATACATCTGTAAGTAGTGTGAAGCTTGTTGTTAAATAATGTGCCTTAATTTTCCAAAAGTAGCAACACCAGCTGAGTAGTACTAATAAACATAAAGCGCTAAGAGGCCCGACGGTATTCCGTTCAGGGTACTGGCCATCGCGTCAATTCAATGACGGTTAACAGAAACTGACGGTGGAAAACCACATAATATATCAAATATGAAAAAGCACTTAAACAACATTCATTTTGCCCAAATTTATCAACAAAAAAGATCTATACTTGAAGAAACTTTATCCTCAGACACAGGACCTACGAGTGATAGTCGGTTAAAAATCAACTAGGATTGAGTAATAAATACAAAATAGGCCTGAATCAGTTGCACTTGTTCCAGACACCTGCAGAAAAAAAGGTCCCACCAGATGTGGAGAAGGTGTGCCCCACTAATCCAGAATGTTGAGGAAGAAGGTACCCCAGGGGAATTGACAGTAGAAGAAGAAGTAAACAATTATCTGGGGGAACCATTCGCCAGTCCAGATTGTGATGTTGGGAAGTATTTGGCAGTACAAAGTGCCAAAGACCCTCATTTAAATGCAATGGCAATAAAATACCTGTCTGCCCACTCGCGACAGTGTTTTCTGAAAAACCTTTCTCAACTTCAGGAGCTATATGTGACTAGCGATGAAACTAGCTTGACCCACAACGTGTTTTTGAACAGAAATGTACATTACCTGCCAGACTTTTAAATATTAAAAACTATCCTATTTGTATTAATTTTTTACTTTTTATGTTGTTCGTTTGTTTTTAATTTTTGTTTTGTTTGGGAGACAATGTAAATAGGCTTGGGAATTTTTTCAAACATCATAAAATAAGTAAAGTTCACATTTTTAACTTTAAAATAAATCATTACATTAATCTGATATGTTTTTATGTTTAAAAATTCCTATTGATAAATCAAGGTTGAAGGTTTTGTGTAGCCTATTACATTAAAACAGAACTTTTAAAAGGTTTTGCCATATGACCAAGATGTTAACTAAATTAATTATTAGAGAACTAGAATGTAAGCTAATATAACTTGAAAGAATAGAGAATCGAGAATCGACTAAAGAATCGAGAATCGAACGGAAAATTTTAGAATCGGAATCGGAATCGAAAATTTTAGAAATCGGCCCATCCCTAATTATAGAGTTTACAATATTTGGAACTACAGTATTTGCTTTATATTTTCGGCTTCTTTAGCTTCTGGTGTTTTTTATATAAATTTATTATGTATTTATATTTTCTTAAATATTAAAAATTAATGTTATTTTAATTATGAAAAAAAATAAAATTATTCTCTTGTAATAGAAACCTATTCGTTAAAGCACTCAATTATCGGACAGCATTCTCTGTTTACACAAGCCTAATAAGACATAAATAAGAACATAAACACATATATACCTAAAAGAGTGAATTTTAAAACTTAGACTTAAATTTAAGATTTAAAATTTAAAATATACAGTCTCTAAAAAACTAGATTCCAAACATGATGAATGATTTAATTTAATACATAAATTTATCCCAAAAACAAATGTATGCAGTGAAAATCAAGAATAGCAAATTTATCGCTTAGTCGCGCAAAAATGAAAACAATATGTCAAACTTGAATACGCTTAAAAAAGGGGTAACCACAGTATATCCGAAAGCCGGCTTTCCAAATCAGTACGATTCTTGCAAAGTGTGTACCATCAGTACATTGTGATTTAATAATCGTAAATTCAAGAAAGGGCGTTACAAGAATTACAATTATGTGTGTGTTAACAAAGATTTAATGTGTAAAGCGTGTAAACCTCTGATAATTAAAAATAATATTAAGTAGAGATGTGCATAAATCATTAAAAAATAACTTACCTCTCAGAGTTTACATATTTTTTAATTTTATAATATAATCCTATGTACTATTCACTATAACAACGTTAAAAGGTAGTTGTTTCAATATTTTTTTTAAAAAAACACCTTATTTGTGTATATAACTTTTCTTAACTTTTTACAAGTAATAAAAAACAACTTTGTATGAAATCATAAGTTATGGGAAAATTTATTCAAACATAACCTCCGAATAACCTCTGATTGAAAACAACTGTTTCACTGAGTGTAACACGTCATGATTGGTAACTTAGAAATCTTCGGTTTTATTTATTTATCTTCAATGCGTCTGAAAATGGTGTAATATTTCTAGTTTTACTCCGGTAGTAAATACATAACTGACGCATAGAAAAATAAAAAAATCTTTAAATGTATTTTCTTTTTCAGGGTCCGTACGAAGTACAATTCAAAAGATTTTACCACTGCTCAGACGTTGCAACAGATGCATTTATTTACCACACGAGGTTTTCAAAAATAAACCGTACACATGTTGCGTACACGGGTAACATAACGGCGAAGATGGGGATAACAGACTCCATGGTTGTAAGTACTCCCAAGACAAACAGAAAGTGTTGAGGTTCACCCAAAGTTTTAAGATAATATTTCAATTTAAAAAAAATAAAATTAGTCTATCTGGAGGACCGTTCCAGGTACGTTTGACGAGACTTTAGAGGATGGGCGGTTTCAACAAGTTTAAAATTTACTAAACACGAAACTAAATTGCTTAAGATTGTCTTACCCTTGAAGCGTTAGATAAAGGGTAGAGGAGACACAAACACTTAGAGTCCAACTCCGCAGCTCCACTTAAACATTCAACGGTTATTAATTAAGACGTAATCGACAAGTCTAGTATCGAGTGCACTCGAACAAAGCGTAAGAAACACAAGTCCAATATTTGTCTGTTTTCTAAGTAAATTACTTCTATACTCGTGATCGATCTAACTTATGATCTAATAATAGTCTAACAAGACAATTAAGCACTTAAAGGTGAAAGGGGAAAGTTGTCTAGTATCGGACAGGAGGTGGTATCGGACAAATCATGTTTAACCAGCAAACGATTTACGGAGCCGTTGCCACCAAATTCGATTATAATGCTATGTCGATTGGTTGTAGGGTCATGTTTTCTTGTTTATTCGTGTTTGTTGCAGTACAAAGTTAGGTTTGGGAGATTATAACTTCAGTAATTTTGAGTATTTATATCTATTTTGTTTACCATCATAAAGTTACTGCATTCCTCTATAAGTTATAGGTTAAATGAATTCCTACACAAACTAATAACATCTCTGTAGTAGAATCCATGTCAATTGCCAATCAGGTGGTATCGGAAAAAAGGACTTTCGGATGGTATCAAACAATAAGAAAATATTTACAGTTAAAACTCCACTCAAAGGATGTTTTACCATAGAGAAATGGGAAAGATAAGAGGGAAAGTGAGTGAAGAGTGTAGTGAGAGAGCAGTAGAACAAGTTTAAAGTTAAAAAATGACAATAAGGGAAGCAAGTGAAAAATACAGTGTTTAGAAGCTCATTAGAGAACAGATTCAGATCTATATCTATAGGGAAGTTGTGGAACAGTGAGTGAAAATGAAAGCTGTGGAAAACAAACTGAGGAAATATTACAAAAATACAATTTAAAGAAAGGTTTAATAATAAGGATGTTATTATTAACCAAACAAGGCTAACGATATCCCTGTGTAAGGACTGAGCTGACGAAAAATTGTGGCGACTTAGAAGGAAGTAGTCATTATTAACAGTGCAATGTTTATACGAAAAAATAATAAAACCAAAATAGACTAAGAGATTTTAATGTTTAACCTAGTTTAAAATATTTGTCAATATTCTACTTCTCAAAAACATAACTTAAACTTTAAAAATTTAGTTTTATACTTGATTTTTCAAAAATATTAATTGTTTATGAATATTGTATGGATGAATATATATTTAAAATAAGTTAAAATACTCTTTATTTAGCACAACATGACTGTCTGATACCATCCTCCATAATCTGTAATACCGAAAATGCAAAGGTTTTCAAATTTGTATCAAATAAATATTTCTTTTATATTTTGAAACAAAACTATTTAATGATAACCTTCTTGGGTAAAGGTATAAAGGTTGGAATGGTAAATAAGTCAATTATTCTAAGTTCATAAATAAAACGTTATTTGGAAAGAAGCTCAATTATTTTTTAAATGAAAAACAAAGAGAAAGCAAAGTGTACCGCATGTTTCAACGAAATGTTACATAACGAAATATAATATTTTTATTTTGCAAATGAAAAAAATTCCCAAGACCAAGAGAAAGCAAAGTGTACCGCATGTTTAAAACGGAATGTTACATAACAAAATACATTTTTATTTTGCAAATGAAAAAAATTCCCAAGACCAAGAGAAAGCAAAGTGTACCGCATGTTTCAAACGGAATGTTACATAACGAAATATAATATTTTTATTTTGCAAATGAAAAAAATTCCCAAGACCAAGAGAAAGCAAAGAGTACCACATGTTTCAAACGGAATGTTACATAACGAAATATAATATTTTTACTTTGCAAATGAAAAAAATTCCCAAGACCAAGAGAAAGCAAAGTGTACCGCATGTTTCAAACGGAATGTTACATAACGAAATACATTTTTATTTTTTAAATGAAAAAAATTCCCAAAACAAAGAAAAAGCATAGTGTACCGCATGTTTCAAACGGAATGTTACATAACGAAATATAATATTTTAATTTTGCAAATGAAAAAAAAATCCCAAGACAAAGAAATCAAAGTGTACCGCATGTTACAACAAAATGTTACATAATGAAATAGATTTTTATTTTTTAAATGAAAACAAATTCCCAAGGCAAACAGAAAGCAGAGTGTACATGCTTCAACGAAATGTGACATAGTGAAATGACTTTTGTTTGAAAAAAAAAACAGCTTTAAAGGTAATAATAAAAATGTCATTAGTACTCCAACAGCTTTAAAGGTAATAATAAAAATGTCATTAGTACTCCAAATTGTTGTAACTCGATAATTTACCACCTTACCACCTTTGACAGCCGCCAGGTAACTCTTTAGAGCAAAATATAAACAAAATGTCCTACAAAGTAGCTACAGCATAATCTTGCTTACGCGGTTTTCTACATTTTTGTCAGTCTGTTTTCATAAATACACTTATAATTTTAAGGTGACTAAGGTTATGAAACTTTAACTTTGCAATACATTATTCTAGCCTTTTTAAAACCTGTTTTAAAAAATTCGTTTCACAAAATAACACTTTCTATTTCTAAAGTCAGACATATAAACTTTTACAGTCTTTAAAACGGCCTTTACAAACTTTAAAAGACCATTTTACGAAACATAACTTTTACAAACGTACGTAATTTAATTAAAAATTGTGAGACGAAATTTTAAAGACCAATAACAACGGATTGATGAAACCTTTGCTGAGCACATTCATAATTGGTTTGCTATTTGTCGTTGAGCGACAAAATATTTAACTAAACATAAAATACGTTTTACTGTCCTATTTTTCATAAATGGTTCTTTTTATACATCGAAATTTTGTATATCTCATTTCAAAAGCCATATTTTAGTTAGTTAGTCTAATATTAAAGCAGAATTTAAGTTTGATAACTTTGGCTTCCTTTAAAATATATTTTTTGTAGAACAATTTTTTTGTGTATTGTAATTTATAATAATTATGATTATTATTTATTTACGATTTATTATTTATGATTATTGTATTATAATTTATGAAAAATTTGTTGTTTATTTTGACTTGAAAATCCAAATGAAATTTGGTAGAACCGTCTGGGCACCTTAAAGAAAGAAACACAAATATACATTCATACATAAGAGCGTGCGCGTGTGTATATGTGTGTGTGTGTTGCAATGCGGCCAACTTCACTCTCCCTCTTACCTATCTTTATCTTACAACTTCTACTTACTAGAAGTGTTTAATTATATTTACTTTTAACAAATTATTTTCAGCTGTTACTAGAATATTTCCGAAAAGATTCTAGATTTCATTTTTTACAGACGATCGTTGATATTAGCGTGTTCGGTAACGGAGGTTGGAAGGAAAATTTCATGCACATTATAATGACGAAAACCTGCAGTGATGCTGCGAAAATAATTCCAGGACTGATTGAAGGCATCGTCCTTACTTCTGGAAAAGAATATCAGTGTCCCTTGCCTGCGGTAAGATATATTTCTAACGTAAAAAATACTTGTAAGAAAATACAATATTTTTCCATGACAAAATCTATTTTTTCGTTTTTGTGAAGTAGGCCTGCTTTTTAAAAAAAACTAGTCAGATTTAGTAAATATTATGACAATTTTAAATATATTTCAACGAAAGGATTTACAAGAGCGTACTATTTTCAAGTAAATTTAGAACTGTTCCTTATTTCAATGTAGCCTAAATGTGATATTTTATTTAGCTTAATGAGGAATGTAGATGTGAAGGAAAGTAATTCAGGAATACATTTTATACATGCAATATATAACACAGAATGTAGAATTCATGTATTTATAGGATATATAAATATGTAGAATTTATATTGGATGTATAAATGTCCAAGTTCGCCAATCGTTCCTTCTAAACCTCACTCTTGATAACCTCCTCGCAGGTCAATGACAAATTACAGTTGCTTAAAATAAGAGGTAATTGTACTGACTTTCTAATTGCGTAAATATATTTTTTCAGGAACATTTACTCAGTTAAGAGTTACTCCAAATGTAAATTAAAGTGAATTTTTAAAAAACAAATTTAATAAAACAGATAGGCTGAATTATAAGCGTTGAAAGAGAATCTTCACAGATACAATATTCGACACAGATACAGTGTTTAAACACAGTGAATAATTTGTTGTTGGACAATCGAACAATTTCTTATAGTTAGTGATTATCAGAAATTTTTAAAAATATCATTTAAATGATGTCGACTATTTTTCAAAATATCGTTTATTACAAAATAAGACCAATATCAATGTTGACAAATATGTCGTTACAAAATTGTTAAAACTTAGGCTTGACGCACACTGGATCCGTTCAGCTCAGTCGCTTCCGCTAAAATTCGGAAACAATGTAATCAAATGTAGAACAGCACATAGCATCCGTTTCGTCAGTTCAGTTCGGTCCGTTCCGTCCCTCTCAGCCACTTTTCGGTCAGCGAGCGATTTTTGCAGAAACGACGGAAGGACTGAGTACAGATAGTCAGTAGTGTTGTGCAACTGAACTCGGGCGGTCTGGCACAAGTTCGCAGTGCTGTGATTATAGTTTTGTTGATTTATTTATTTTTAAGATTAGTTTTGATGAACGACTTATTTTAGCAGTACATGCATATCCAATGTACGACCTATCACACAAGGATTACTAAAATACAATGAAGGAGGATACTCTCCCTCATTATCCCGTGCGACATTAATACTGTGCACCCAAATCTTTCTTTTTCCTTGATACTTGATCATCCTCTCTGTAGCTAATATCAATGCTATTACAACAGTTGCTTCGTCACTACTGCTGGAACTCATAATCGCACAAACGGAAAAGCAAATAATTTACATGCGAACATTGACATTGTCTGTCGTCCACTGGAGGTTGGCGCTCAAACTTAACGACTAAACTGAGCAGACTGAACGGATGCAATGAGTGGCAAAACTGCCGGAACGGAGATGAGCTGAGCGGACTGAACTGAACGGATCCAGTGTGCGACAAGCCTTATGTGATCTGAGTTTTCTTGACATGACAACTCAGAGAGCTCGCATCACGCACGCTCGGTGTTGGTGGTGTTGAAGGATCTGAACATCAACATGTCCCTAGTGCAATGTTCCTTTAGGCTAGATTGAGTTTTTAATGAGTTTGTCGAGTGATTCGGAATGAAGGGAGCGATTGGTCAGCAATACGCAATTACATTTTGTGTTCGACAGGATACGGAGAAGATTGTGTGATTTGCCAGGCCTTTAAAGAATTGAGCATGTGTAAACTGCCCTCTTTAAGTGACACTAGCTCTTCAATGACGGAAATAAAGTTGGATTAGGAGAGAGGGACTAGGAGGGGATGGTTCTCTGTGCATTTAGACCAGAGAACCAAATATGGAATTATGCATCAAGTACCAACATTTAATAAAGGGTCAACCGGGTAGAGTCAGCTATCAAAGGAAATTTCGTCACTCCAATGAAACATCGTGACGATTCCCCAACCTCTTGCAGAGTCATTTAGTATAATTTTGTACCCACAGTCAGATTTAGTAATCATTTGGAAAATATTAAATATATTTCAACAAAAGAATTTAAATAAGCATTCTATTTTTAAGTAAAATTAGAACTCTTCTTATTTCAATGACAATATGACATTTATTTAGTTTAATATCGAATGTAGATGTGAAGGCAAGTAACTGAGGAATACATATTACTCAAATAAAGGATTTTACTTCAAGTTGTGTTGTTTTCAGGATGTTTATGAAATAAACAACTGGGTATTCTATATAAAACTTGCTACACCAGTGTTTCCGTATGGCAAGTACAAGGCTGTAGTGACAGTGACCGAAAACAAAACAATTCTCACTTGCTTTACGTTAGAATTGGATGTATTATCGATAGAAGAATTATAACACATTTATGTTGATAGTGTGCTTCTGTCCAGTAAATTTATTAAACAGTATGTATAAAACTTGCTCATTCAATTTATTTTCCTGCTTCTTAATTAAACGTAAAATGGTTGTAAAAAACTGCATTTAAAAAAAATTTATTTCGTTTTTACTTTTTACATCTAAAACTTATATACATCTGAAATTTTAGGTGAACTTTAAATTTTAAGTTTACAGACGTATAGTAATTACCAAATAATTTTATTTTATTTTTACATGTATGTACAATTTACCTGCAGTTTTCCTCTAAGCAGATTCATCATGAAAAGCTGTTCAAGTTTTTTTGAATTGTTTGCTATTTACTTGTATGTAGGTGTATGAATGAACACCTTTTCTTCTGAGGCCTACAAAGAATAAATTTTCTTCTGAGGCCAATAATGAACACCTTTACTTTTGTTTATAACCTTTTAATGATATTTTTACTAATATATTTGTGATAACTTTATTTAAAAGTATATTTGTTTGCTGAAAATATTTTGTTTTTGTTTAATGAGTGCATTTTTTCAATAACGATTTCGATGTTTATTCTAATAAAATTCGTTTCTAGAATTTATTTTCGTTTTTCGCCTGATTTTATTCGCACAACAGCTGTCAAAAGTGCTATATTGACAAGACATTTTATAAAATAAATGTTTATTCATGAGCGTGCAAATGCTACATTTTACTTGCACAATGGATTAGCTTTATTACAACCAAATCTATCCTAACCAGATTCCTCACACTATAATAAAAATATTGGAAATAACCTAAATTCCACAAAAATAACTGATAGCACAAGTTACCTAAAATTAAACAATTATGTACAATTCGATAACCATGTGATAGTTTTGTAATTCATAGAAAACTTGTTGTTTTCTCGATTGTAATTTTGTAATAAGACCCTCTGATGATGATGACATGGTTATCGAAATGTGCGTTAGGGTTTAGTCTTAGGTAACTTATTTTTTATTATTTGGGGTTATTTAGTTATTTTTTGTGGTATTGGTGTTGTTTGCAATATTTTTATTGTAATATCTTGTATCACTTTGCTCTTGGTATTGTATAGATACTTTATAGCTATATTTTAATACAGTTATATTATAATGTAGTATAACATAAAATTCACACACTACAAAAAATTCTTTATAACAAGATTATGTTTGTAAGATACATAGTGAGGTTATGTTTCCAACTCCATAACTCATTTATCCCTTTATGGCAGTATTTGTTTTGCAGCGCTTGAAACCGCCTGTTTCATATTTAAATCACATTTTTTAATGACAAATACTAGTATGATAATGGAACAATAAGTTAACACCATTTCGTCAAATATTCCCCTACTCAAATCCTTTTATTAGTTCTCACTCTCTCCCTATCATAAATAAATTAATTACTGGTAACGAATTAATTAATGAATTAATTTGATATTTTATGTGGGAGATAAACATTTTACAAAAGGGACATAATGTTATTGATATTTCTACATTTGTCATTTGTTGTTCTACAAATGACTCAACTTATATAACAGTCTTTCTAGTTAAATTTCTGTTTTAAAAATGGATAACAAAACTTCTTTTCGCTAAAAATAATGCTTGTAACCTTACAAATTAGTTTTGAGAATGGCTCCCAGTTTTCGTTAAATATTTCATAAAACTAGGTTACTAAAAATGTTACAACTTGAAAACATGTGAATTTTTGTGTCCTATGTGTGGAGTCAGAAGCAAGTAATTAATTTTAGTTGGCTATAAATACACGAACGACTGCACGCAAGCACAAATCTGGTCATGAAGGACATAACTAATGTAGCTATCAACAAAAAAACAGGATAATGAATAATTTTAAAATTAATAGCTAATAAATTAAGCTGAAGCAGAATGGGGAAAAGAGGGAGTTAGTTTTGCAGAGAAAAATAAATCATTTATTATAAAAATGGTGATCTTATATTATATTTCGGGATGATATATTTTATTATTGATCTTTATTTCCAGTGTAGATTTATTCTGTAAATAATAACTATAGAATATTATTTTAAGAAAAAAAAACATTATTTATTAAGTGACATAGTTACAGTATCAAAATGCATAACATATTTGGTTGTAAAATTTTTTATAAAATAGATGGATCTAACATTTTCTTGAAATATAATATTCAAAAATATCCTCGAATACTCAAACTATTCTCATTTCTAAATAGTTTTAAATTCAGAATAAATAAAACAAGAAATCTGCCATTCTACATAATTAAAACTTTGACTGTCATTCTAAAATCGATATATAAAACCTTGTAGTTCTAAACTTATCTAACAATGGTTCTTTAAGAGCATTTTCCCTCTGTATTCACAGTGAACCTTTATTAAAAAATTTTCAATCATAAAAAAACCATTACAAATATTTTTCTTTATAATTACATTTTACAATAATTATATTTAATTCAAAGTGTATACCTGTACCTTTCATAGGTTATAAAATCCCAATGTCAACATAAATTAACAATACCTAAAGTTACATGGCAGTTGCTTGCTAACCTTCAAAAAAAGTGTTTAACTAACAAACTTAATTATCTAAAACAAATTACTGTAACTAAACAGACAAATAACACTCAACTTCTTACACCTACCACAAAATTTTAATTACGGTTTTCCCTAAATACACCATCACCTAACATTTTTCCTGCACAAAAAATTATTCACCATTAATACCATCACCAGTTACATTACAGAGTACAAACAACATTACACAAAAAATTTCAATATATAAAGTTATCAAAATTTAATAGATATTTCTAAACTTACTTACAATAATAAGAAAACCTTAAATATATAAGACTAAGTATAAATTTAAGCATCACTGGATAGTCTTAAATCAAGTTGCACAAAACAACTTAATTGTTTATACTAAATAAGAATAAGTAACCTAAGTTTCATTTAACAGCCAAAATAGGAATAAGTAAATTGATGTCTAAAATACCATTTAGTAGCATTTCTATGCTTAAGTTATTAAAAAAACATAATTGTAAAAAGTATATTATTTCTTAGTGTTAACTCTATGAACAAATACTCAGTCACAATATTACATAACTATATTTTTCACCACAATGAATTTAAGCGTTTAAAAAAAGATCAGAAATTGTTTTTAATAATTTGTACAAAATTTAAGAAGAAAAATCTTGAAGAACAGAAATGAACAGATAACATTAAAAATTATTTTTCATTATGGTCAAGAACGAAATTCCCTCTAACAGTTATAAGTAATTAGAATGAAAAGATTGACAAAAATCAGGGTCATATTAGAAATGACATTAAGGCAAGTGGATGTAGCAATATATTGGAGGGTAGAGAAGAGGCAAATTTATAGAAAATTTGGTTTGAAGTGAAAAAGTATACAGAAAATGATAAATAAATTAAGTCTTATAAGAAATGTCAAGAAATAAAAGTTGTCAAGAAGGTCATATTTCAGTCAAACTAACTCCTTTTAATGACTTCAAAGATATTTTTTATATTTTAGATGTGAAATTTATGGTCAATATTAAGTTTCAAACTCAGAACACACAAATACAAGTGTAAACAGTCATCCTTTTTCTTTCTTACCAACTTACTAATAGATATCTTTAAAAAATTGCTTATAAATATTTACAGATAACAAGAGCTTAGACATACAAATGCATACATACTGTTATTTCTATAAACTTTTGACACTGCCGCTACAGGCGGAACACTCGTCATATTTATATAATTATGCTGGTAATAAAACTTATTTCATATTTAAACACTATTTATTACTTCACATCTTTCTTAAAACAAAACTCTAAACAAAGAACTGAGAAAAACTAAAACAATTACAAATCATCTGTTAATTAATATAATGTTCTTTTTCTTTTTTTTTTTCATAGAGGATTGTCATAGAGTATTATATTATTGCATTCACAACATACTCCCACCTTTTGAGTTATGGTTTAACTCAAAACATTAAAAAATAGTATATTGTTAAAAGATTAATCAACAAATTTTTGTGGAAGCTTAATTTGTCTGCCACTTCTTGAATATGTCACAATTTTATTTTCTTTTGTCACATTATCTTCTTCCAGGTGTAGTTCATGTTCATTGGTTTTTGTCACTTTTGGTTTAATCTTTTCTTTTAATTGTTCTTGGATGGTTTCTTCTTGCATTTCAAGAGGATATAGTCTTTGTATTGGTCTCAATAAACTTCCAAAAGCAGTCTTCAATTGCACTAATCTACACACTCCATCTCTACTAATGATAGTCTTTTCTATCAGTCCTATTGGCCAATCAATTCTTTTTTTATTTTCAACTTCAATCAGTACTAATTCTCCAACTTTCAACTGTCTGCCGTTTTTCTTACTTTTTAAAGCTAATTGTCCTAAATACTCAATCCTAAATCTTTTTCGCAATGCTTCTCTCAGGTGTTGTCGATAACGTACTCTCTTGTTAAGACTTTTTGTATTTACATGGTCACAATCTGGAACTCCAATTTCTTTTAAGTCATGTAAAAACATATTTGGAGTAATAGCAGTTAGGTCTGAAGAAGTTTCAGATAAATATGTCAAAGGTCTAGAATTCATGATACTTTCACAATCACATAAGATTGTCTCCATTTCCTCATAATCCAATGACGTTTTGCCCAAGGTTTTGCGTAGCAACTGTTTCATGAGTCGGATGAGTCGCTCCCACCATCCGCCCCACCATGCAGCAGAGGGAGGGTTAAACCTCCAGTCAATTTGTTGGCATGAGCTATATTTTAAGATAGCATTCCAATCTAGAATTTTAAATGCCTTTTCTGTACCTGTGAAATTGGTACCATTGTCACTATATATTATTGATGGTCTTCCTCGCCTTGCAATAAATCTTCTAAGTGTATCTATAAATGCTTCGACAGAAAGAAACTTTACTAACTCCAAATGAACAGCACGGTATACTGCACAAGTGAATATGCAGATCCAAACTTTACTGCCATCTCGTAGAAACAAAGGTCCCGCAAAATCAATTCCAACCACTTCAAATACTGCGGCATCTCGTACTCTACTTTCAGGTAAGGGTGGAGTGATTGTTTCTACATTTTTTGAATTATGTCTCTGACAAGGAATACATTTTTTCAAAGTATTACTTATTGTTTTTCTTCCTCTCAATATCCAATAGTTTTCTCTTAATAAACTTAAGAGACCTTGAACTCCCACATGACATGATCTCTTATGTATTGTAAGAATAAGAATATCTACAATGTCATGTTTTGATGGTAGAACAACAGGAAATTTAAAATTTTCCAAATCCTTTCTTTCTGTTAATTTTGTCTTTAGCCTTATAATACCATCAGCAGCCATAAATGGTGACAATGAAGCCAATTTAGGGTCCCTTATTCCTTCAAATGATTGCTGTTGAACAATTCTAATTATAAAATTGTTAGCTTCAATAATCTCCTTACATGACAAAACTTTACTCACACACTTTTCCTTCTTTGAGGGGTTACAATTATGAATAAATCTCAGCAACCATGCAAAAACACACACAATCTTATCAAAATCATTTGAAAAGTAATAAAACCAATCTTTTGGGTAATTATTACTTAAAAGTGAAGGTGTAGGTCCTTTCTTTTTTTCTAAAGAAATTAATTCTTCGTCAGGTTCAGGTTCATTTGATGGCCAGGTATCTTCAGGCAACTTCAACCATGACGGGCCCTCCCACCATCTGGAACTAATCAACCTGGAAACTGAACATCCTCTACTGGGCAAGTCTGCTGGATTCATAGTGCCGGGAATGTGCCGCCAAGATGTTCTGGAAGTGAGGCTGCAGATTTCTTCAACTCTATTTCTAACAAATACTCCCCAGTTTTCTTCTCTTTTAATCCAAGCTATTACTGTAGAAGAGTCACTCCAATAAAAAAATTTAATATTACATTCAAATTTGTTTTCATCTCTTAATTCTTGCACTACTGAAGAACCTAATCTAGCACCTATAGTAGCAGCCATTAGTTCAAGTCTGGGTATTGTCATCTTCTTTACAGGTGCTACACGTGACTTTGCCTGGATTAGCTGTAATTGAATACATGTACTAAGTTCAAAACGCATAAATACTGCTGTTGAGTACGCAAATTTGCTGGCATCACAAAATATGTGAACTGATACAGAAATGATTACGTCATCCACACCTTGTAGCCATCGTGGAATCTTCATCTCTTTTAATTGATCGAGTTCCTGAAACCATATATTGAATCGTTGTTTGATTTCTTCTGGTACTTCTTTGTCCCACCCACAATTATCTTTCCAGCATTCCTGCAATAATAACTTAGGGCATATGGAAATAGGACAAGTGAATCCAATAGGATCGAACAATCTGTGTGCAGTGGACAATATAACACGTTGTGTTACCAAGTTCTCTTCTAAATTTACTATTTTATGAAAACTCACAGAAATTGTGTCTTCTTTCTTGTCCCAGGTGAGACCTAGGACTGAAGCCTCTGTCTTGTCTTCCAGACCAGGTTCAGTATATTCCCATCCTCGCAGCTCAAACTTTCCCAAAGAAAATATTTGTATTGCTTCTGAAATGAACTGTTTCAAATCCCTTTCATTATTTACACCTGTAACACAGTTATCAACATAGAAACTTTTAAACAACTTTTCTATTGTACATTTAGAAAATTGATTGTCTTCAGCACACGGTACTAAATACTTCTGCAGGTGGTAGTTGATGACGGCATTGAGCAAAAATGGACTACTTGAGACTCCAAAAACAACTCTTCTATGTCGGAAAATCTTGAGTGATCCATCTGTGTTTTGCCACAGAAATCTTAGGAAATCTCTGTCCTCTTCATACAAACTTATTTGCAAAAACGCCTTTTTTATGTCAGCGATAACTCCTATTTTATAAAGTCGAAAACGTAAAAGCAAAGCTGGTATTATTTCAATTAAGTTAATACCTATTTCCAAACACTGATTAAGGGAATAGTAACCCTTTTCTTTAGACGAGGCATCAAAAACCGGTCTTACTGCAGTGGTGCTGTTTTCTTTTATCACTGGTCTATGAGGTAAATAGTGACCTTCATCCCATTTGCTTATTGGGATTTCCTCAATAACACCATCTTCCAGCCAATCTGAAAACACATTGTTATATACATTATATAAACTTTCATTTGTTAGCTTTTTCACTGAGTTTTCAAGCCTTTTTTTTGCAAGATTGAAATTTCTTGGAACTTCTGGGTGGTCTTCGGACCAAGGTAATTTGACTTCATAGCGTCCTTCTTCATTTACTCTCACAGTTTCCAAAAATTGTGTTTGAACAGAATGTTCAATTTCTTGTTTGCTTCTGGTCTGTAGTGGGTCTTTTATACCTAAAACATCCATTTCCCACAGCTTGCATATTGAATTACTTTGTACAAACATAGAAAGTGCTGTCATAGAACTAAATTCTTTACTTTCTTGAAATTTTCCTGTCAAAACCCATCCTAAATGAGTTTCAAGGGCTATAATACCACAATCTAGAACCTCTTTTCTTCCAGTTAGAAGTTTCCCATATATGTCAGCCCCAATTAATATCTCAATTGGACTGTCTGCATCCTGAAACAATTTAATACCTCTTTCCATCAGTTCATCAGTCCATCTTCCTGGTTTCAAGGCAGGAACATAAGTACAAATATTTATTTCACTAAGTGCCTTGAAATTACAAGAATATGTTTTATCTATACTTTGTAGTCTGACTTTGTAGCATGCATGATTGCGAGGCTTAGTGACCTCTCCTCCAAACAGGCCATGTAATAATGTTTCTTCACCACAAGTGTCATATTTCATTTTTTCAACAGTCGATTTCCTTATGTATGACCTCTGGGATCCACTGTCAAAAAGTAAACGCACATTGAGTTCTTTTGTGTCACTAACAGCCTTGACAACAAGAGTTTGCATGTAAACCTGATTGCCATTCACATTGGACAAGGAATTCTCAAAATTGGGCTCAGCTTCTTTTTCCTCGCATTTAGGTTTAATGTTAGACCTATTAAAATTATTCTGCAACTTTGAACACATAAGTGGTACATGTTTTCCATTACAAATAATACATTTAACAATAGCTCTGCAATGTTTACTTAAATGTCCTACTTTTGTACAAGAAAAGCAACACCTTTTGCTAGTAAGAATATTCTGCCTTTCTTCTAAAGACATGTCCCTAGCTTTAAAACAGTTTTCACTTAAATGACCACCGTCACAAAACACACACATCGATAACTTCGTCTTATCTGTGCTTACTGTAGACGTATTTGATTTTACATTTACAAGGCCAGCTGCTGTAACATTGCTGGTTGGCCTTCTTGTATTTTTAATATGCTTATCTTTACTTGCAAAGTCTCTTTTATATGAACTCGTAGTATTATCACCTGTTGATACTTTTGTTTTTTGTAAACCAAATCCCTGTTTAGCTAAGTTTATTCTTTCTTCTCCCTCCACTTCAATTTTCAAAAAATTCATTAGGCTATCTAGCCTACTTTTACTTTCTGACGCGGTCTCGTCCTGTTGAGAGTTAGGCCTACTTCTCTGCCAAGCTATTAATAAATCCTCCCTGAGACAAGATTCTACTAATGGGAAGAGCATAGCAGCGTACTTCTCCTTTGTTACACCTAAAGTTTCTAAACACCTTAGTTTTGACTCAATTTGATCATAAAGTGAGGAAATAGTAATTTTACTTTCACTGCTATTTAATGTTATTACAATTTTCAAGATTTCTCTTATGTAAAACTCTACTAACAGGTCATCTTTGGCAAAGCGAGATTTTAAATGTTCAATAGCCTGTTCATAACTACGTCCACATGGGGGAAAACTCTCGACAATTTCCCTAGCCTTAGTATTAGGGATAGTCGCTTGCAGGAGATACTGATACTTGTCATCAGAATCAATACAGGGGTCTTCATGGATTTTCTTAAATTGGCCCCAAAACGGCAACCAATCACTAATATCACCACCAAACTTTTTAAACTCAAGTGTGGGTAACTTAAATTTACGTTTTTCTACATTCACACTAGTATCTGTCTTAGGCCTAGCCTTGTCAATAGCCTGTTCAACTAAATACTCAACTATTTTAAACTTGCCTGAGTATTCATCGGCAGATTCTACCTCATTTTCTAAAACTTCAGTAGATGCATTTTCATTTAGTAAAACTTCAATAATTTCTCGGTCTAAGACCTCCAATTGATTATGTTTTTCACGTAATAGCTCTAAATTAGCTTTTAACAAAATCACATCATCTTCATTTTTTATGGATTCTAATAATGTATTGTGTAAACGTGAAAATCCAGTTCTAAACAATTTTCTTTTCTTTTTCAGAGCATCCATTATAAAATACTTACTAATGGATCATAGATTTTAACTGTAACCAAATTATTATCCTGTCACGGTCGCCATATGTTATTTCTATAAACTTTTGACACTGCCGCTACAGGCGGAACACTCGTCATATTTATATAATTATGCTGGTAATAAAACTTATTTCATATTTAAACACTATTTATTACTTCACATCTTTCTTAAAACAAAACTCTAAACAAAGAACTGAGAAAAACTAAAACAATTACAAATCATCTGTTAATTAATATAATGTTCTTTTTCTTTTTTTTTTTCATAGAGGATTGTCATAGAGTATTATATTATTGCATTCACAACACATACACACAAATCAAAAAAATAAGCGTGATACTTTAGGATACTTTTTTTAAAATGTTTAATGTATACAATAAATAAATATATTTTGTAGAAAATCAAAAAAAGTAAATGCAAAAACTAGAATTATGAATTATAGAGATACTGTACTTAATAAATAAAACCCTGAAGATCTAAGCAATAAAATTACATTCAATATATAGTAATTATAATATATGTCAAACTTATTGTCACTAGCTTCAACAGAGTGGTAAGTTTAAAAGTACTACACAAATTAGTTAAATATTGTACCTATTGGTCTTTGGTCATAGTCTAATGTACTAGATATGTAAATGGAGGGTGATGTGTAATCACTGACTTCCATTTTGTGGTGTAACTTACTAATGTGCTAACTCATTCTAATTAATGAAAAATAATGTAATTTAGTCTGATTGTTCCATTTTAACACATTAATTATATCTTATTTATAACTAATTAGATATAACTAAATTTAACTAATTTTAACATTTAGATATAAATACTAAATATGGTCTCAAATAAAAATCAAATTGATGTTAAGTTACGAATCAAATACCAGCATAAGTAACTTATAACCTAACAACGTATTTCATGCTGTTAAGACACATAATACTTCTTGAAAATATGTATCTAATGGTTAAGTATTCACAGTTTATCCAACTGGTCAGAGGTTTCAAAATTATCCAAAGACAACAGTGGATGTGATTTAAAAGTTTGCAACTTTCAAAACTCTGAAGAAGAAACTTTGAAATCTATAACCAAAATATTTTATCTAAGGAAAAATATTGTCTGTAATATTTGTCTATAAGTTCTTTCCTAGACCACAAAAAGTGAATCTATCAATCATTAGGGGAGACCAGGGCTATGTGGCGCACTAGTATGGTGGCATAATGCTGGTAAATTTCCTTCTGGTGGGATGACAACTCTGTGAAACACATTACATGATGTCCCTGCTACGAGGCAGTAGCTTATGTAATATTGAGTAGTTCAGTGGCGTCTGTCAAGTTTAGTGTCAATTTTTATTATTTTCCCTCAAAGAAGTAAATTTTTATATCATTACTCTTTTATATTCATAAAAATTACTGTTACTTACAAAAAAAAACTATAATTTTGGTTTCTGAGTGTTTTATACTATAAAATGATGGTTTTGTTTTAGTGGTGGGCTAATAATTTTCTGTCCTTTTGCAATAAAATTTCAAAATGGCTTGATGGGGCAGGGTGGCACATCAAGACCGGGGCTAAGTGGAGAAAAAGCCATTTTGCCCCAAATTGATGTTGTAATCTTTTGGTGTTAAAATAACTCTAGAACCAATTTCTTAAATAAAGCCTAATTATTGTAGGCGATAATTAATTATAAAAGAAAAAATTACTTCGGTCTTACACCTTTCTCAATAGATAAAGCTTTATCTATAAACAGGAGAAAGAAAAATAGACAAAAAAATAAAAAAGAAAGAGAAAATCAGCCATATTGACAGATACTCCTGTAAAGGATCCCTTAAGGGCAGAACAAGAAGTGCCTAAGAAACAAAAAATTGTCAGAAAACCACAGTCAAAAGGGTTGGCCGAACAAACTAAATTCAAAGAGAAACAAAAGGAATGTTTTTACCTATACTGCTTATCACCGTTTAGTAAAAATAAGCTAGGGGAACTGTGGATACACTGCATAGAATGTTTACTTTGGGCACATGAAAAATATGCTGGCAGACGAGATTTATTTTTTAAATGCACTAATTGTAACAGGTGATGATTTAGAATAAATTTATCTAACACTGTTTATTTCTTGTTGACTGTCTGTGTTATTTTTATTTTACCACAAGAATTACAGATTTAGTTCTCCTTTTTGAGCAAACAAGACTAATCACTAACACTAAGGAGAGCCGTCACTAATAAATACTTTTAAAAAACTGAATTAATTTGTAAATGTGTGTTTTTAATCAATAAAAATGATTTTTCATTTCCTACCTTTTAATTATCGTTCCATAAATACTTTACTGTCACTTAAATTTTTTTCAATAAATGCACCATTTTACCCCACATATTGCGCCACTTTACTCTGCATATGGGGTAAAATGACGCACTTTCATACAGCCTAAATTGGGCAAAAAATTTTACTTTTACATAAATATAATTAAAAAATAAAAATGGAATACAATACCTAACGTAGCAAGCATTATTTCGATAATGATTTCTATCTAATATCTAATTGCATGAGTTGTTGAAAAAATATTTCCTTCAAAGTGTGCCACAGCCCCGGTTTCCCCTATATGACGGTTTTTTAAAAATTTCAAGTCATTTATAATTTTTTGAAGAGTGTAGGATTTTTTATAAAGGTTAGTTACTCATGTACTGGAAGAATGAAAAAGCTGTTGTGGAGGCTTCCTTTGTTACATAGCTATAAAGAGGTTATCATTAGGAAATATATCATTTTTTTTTTAATATATACTGTGTATATATATATATATATATATATATATATATATATATATAACTAATTAATTAAAAATATTTCAAAAACAAGAATACTTCTAATGAATATATTTATTCAAAGTTTTTCGCCAATAAAATAGTACCAGCATCTTCAGGAAAATAATTATCTAATAAAACCTAATAAAATTTTAATAAATATTATCACCATATTTAATATTATATATATATATATATATATATATATATATATATATATATATATATATATATATGTATATATATATATGAAAAAACCAGAAATAGAAAAAACAAGAATAATTTAATGAATTATACAATTCAAAGCTTTTGTTTTGATCAAATTATTCCTGAAAATGTTGGTACTGTTTGCCAACGAAAAACTTTGAATTTTGTAATTCAATCAATTATTCTTGTATTAGTATATCTCTTGTTTTTTCATTGTTACACAAGAATACATATTTTGTTACTTATTTATTTATATACTAGCGCACAAATGTTTATATTCTATCACAAATCGTTGTGGAGAATATATAAAATCTGAGACAATTGTCAATAATTTCTTCATGAAGCAATGATTAAAGTGATCAAATGATGGCCTACTACCCTGTGAAGAAAATATCTCAGATAGTACAAGATTTTTGTGTTACTTCTTGCTAATGATCATTATAAATCCCCTGTATGTTTTCAACAAAACAAAAACAAGTAGGAAAGAAAGAAAGATGACATTGTGGTGTGTCTTTAGGCTTTCTATCACTGACACCTTGATGCTCGACCCACCAACCAATACCTTTAAAAATTCTTAACACTAAATTTATGAAATTTCATTTAATAATAATGTTTTTTCTTTGTGGCTTTAAAAATTTTAATTTTTGTCAATTTATAAGACAGAGTAAAATCTAAACAAATTAATTCCTTGTAAATACATCACCAAAGCCATGAACATTTTAGCAAATAGAAGTTTGTTAAATATAGGCAAACTCTACTATTAAAAAAAAAAATTTTGTCTAGATTATTTATACACATAACAGACCCACATATTAATAGATCCATACATATTCAGAAGATTTTACACATTTAACAATTTACAAATTAATAATATGCTAAAAAGTAGAAAATATATAATTCAGTCATCGAAAGACATTTTACCCTGTGTATCAACATTTTACAATAATTTACTTAACATTGTACTGATATTTTCTAACATTAATTTTAAATACCTGTTCACTTATAGTGTGCAATTTAGTTGTTCAGCTGCTGTGACTATAAGCTGTGTTTGTATATGGACCACTATAAATAGAACTTGGAGTGGGTGAGACATATTTACGAGATTTTCTAGTCAGAAGAACAAGAAAAGCAGACACTGCCATTAACATTAAAAACAAGCCTGTTATTGAAATCCCTAAAGCAAAATTACGCTGAGAAATACAAATACTTCCTAAATCATCAACATATTCATTTGATAAATCTAACTGTTCCGGTTTCAACAACTCACTGACTTCATTAACGTACAACCCACTATATACTTCAATAGTTGCAGATATTTCACCATTGTTTCGTTTCTTTCTTGGTTTTTTCTCATCTGGCTTGCACTGTGAAAGATCATTACATCTCCCATCCAACTTGTAACAAAGTTTTACACTGCACTGATAATAAACAGAAGCTGTGTATGGAAATTTGTGAGCTTGAAACTGTACTGATGCCCTTGTTTGGTTCTGATCATATGCAAACTGCCCCATTATTTCATGGTCAACTGAACAGCCTTCTGAATCAATCAAATGTTGTTCTCCCCAACCAAGACCATCTCTCACCAAACAATCATATACTTCCAGACCATAAACAGTTTGACTATCAATAGATATTATTAAAGTTAACGGATCTCCAATTTTTACATTTTTTGCCACTTCATTCTGACTTACATCTCCATAAAAAATCTTCATTGTGCATGCAGGCATTGAAGCTGTTGCAGTAATAGAGGTTGGTTCCATTGCTTTAATGTTGACATTGTTGGTAATAATTTTACCTCGAGTCTGATATAGGCAGCGGACATGAATACCATGCCCTTGATTTGTCACTAATTTTCTGTGTGGCTGTATAACAATAGAGTTAAAGTATTCTATATTACCATCAGATAGTACTGTGCTCATTGTATTACATGAGCGTAACGGTAGTCTATAATATACTGGACTTTTTTGTCCATAGAAATCTATCATACAACTTGAGTTTTTAGATAAACCTTCAGGGTAAATCATACCATTGAATATACTTGATTTTGTGTCAATTGTCATCTTGATTTCATCCTTACTGCATTCAATTTTAATATCTTCTGTTACATCAGCCAAACCTTTCCTCTTATTTTGAATGTGATCTGCTCTGATATTCATTAAAAGAGGAGCCACAAAATACATAAAAAATTCTACTTTCAATTCCATTTTCAATATTGAATGTGTAACATTTAAGTAAATCTCATTATCTTATAATTTTTTTAATTGAAATAATGTATTGTTACATTATATTACAGGAACAAAAATTTTAACTGAAATTTTAATTCCACAAATTTATCTTATATACATTCTGTGATGGTTCTCCAATCATTGGTCCTATTAATTGATATGACCACCTGATTATATTAATGTGTAATATAACCATTTCCATTACAGCCCCTAAAACAAAAATTAGGCTTATAAAAATTTAATAATTAATATTATAGCCAAGGTTATTAATAGTTTGACATATCAGTTCAAAGAACACATTAAGGATTTATTTAAACCAACTGCTAAGAATGTACCAACCTATCGACTATCGATCATACCAACACTTTGGGTGTTGCAGGAGTATATTAATTACCTTATCAATATTATTTATATTCACTCAGTATACAAGAACATATGTCTGAGATAGTTTATCTCAAATCATATTTAGAAGTGCATAACTTTGTTTCTATTACAATTTGTTTTCATTTGTGATTTATATGTAACTGGTGATAATGGCTAGGAGTTCTACAGTAAAGATTGCCAATATAGAGTTAACTACAGAAATATTTCCATCTGGAAATCTCTAAAGCCAACAACAGCAATCTGGACCAGTCAGAGCTGGATTAAGTAGCTTAATTAGAGGATAAGAGTTAATCTGAACTTGATGAAGAATAATTTTGGTAAAAATATAGTCTTAATGACGCTGGTGATAAAAACTGTTTTTATTATATTACTCGTTTTAATGTGTAGAACATGAATATCAACTTTTCTTTCCACGGAAAATATGGAATGTTACTTTTTTTCACATTTTAAATGTTAGGTTGTAATGGCATGTATAGGGTAAACGAGTCTTATTGATATTGTTAAAAATAATTGTTTATTTTAATTACTCATTTCAATTTGTAGAACACTAATATAAACTTTTTCCTTAAAATTCCTGGAAAATACAAAAAAAATTTTTCTGCACATTTTTAATATTAGTCTGTAATAGCATGTATAGCGTGAACCAGCCACGCAGTAGCTACAGCGCACTACAGTACGTCAAAGTCAGTTTATTTTAATACTAAACTTAAAATCTAAAAATTTAACTTTTATAATTTTATACAACATGACTATATAACTACATTAAAATAAACCTACAAAGTATCCAGTCAGGATAGATTTGGTTATAGTGTTATTCAAATTTACTATCTATCTATATTGAAATATACCTACGAAGTATTCAGTCAGGATGGATTTGGTTATAGTTTTATACAACATTACTATATACCTATATTAAAATATACCTACAAACTATCCAGTCAGGATAGATTTGGTTATAATTTTATTCAATATTGTTATCTACCTATATTAAAATATACCTACAAAGTATCCAGTCAGGATAGATTTGGTAATAATTTTATTTAACATTACTATCTACCTGTATTAAGGTATATCTACGAAGGATTCAGTCAAGATAGATTTGGTTGTAGTTTTCTGCATCGGCAATAAGTCTAAATATTTACCAAAATTACAACCAAATTTCCTGACTGAATACTTCATAGGTATACTTTAATACAGGTAGATAGCAATGTAAAATAAAATTATTACATATCTATCCTGACTGGATACTTCGTACATATATTTTAATATAGGTAGATAGCAATATTGAATAAAATTATAACCATATCTATCCTGACTGGATACTCGTAGGTATATTTTAATATAGGTATTTAGTAATGTTGTATAAAATTACAAATCTAGACATAGTGTATTGCGCTGTAGCTACTGCGCGCCCGGTTCACGCTATAGGCCTACATGCCTGTACAACTTAACATTTAAAATGTGAAAAAAGTAACTTTCCGTATTTTCCGCAGAAAGAAAAGTTTATATTCATGTTCTACACATTAAAACGAGTAATATAATTTTTTAAAAAAAATGTTAACACCAACGTCATTAAGACTATATGTTTACCATAATTTTTTTGCAAATTCTATTACTGCTGGCTAGGCTTATAATTACTTACACATTAGAGTAATAAATATCTTTCATCACAATTTTACACCTATGAATTTAAAAATTCAAATTGTTTTTCATTATAACTTAGGAAATATACTGTTACAAAGCAGCATAATTTATCTAAATTGTGTTAATTAGGATTTGAATAGAAATGTAATATTATAATTATAAATTATAGCTCAATATTTTGTTTATTTCTATAGACTACATAACCTAAAATATTTATATCCTTACTTTATCCTTAGAAAATAATATTATATAAGAGTTACCACAATAGGTAAATTCCAAAGATTTTTAATTGTTAATTATTTAATCACATTCTGTAACATGAATTTCACCTTTATATCCATATATAAAGTAAAATACAAACTATGAAAACTGTCTACGGTAAAACCTAAGCACCATAGAAAATCAAACTTTTAGATGTCCACTAACAGGGTCCAAACATACACACACACACACAGATATATATTTTATATAGTAGTGTCGAAATACGTTCATTAGAAAAAACTGGAGTTTTAATGAACCCTAATACTGTAATTAGGACGGCAAAAAGTTCGTTTATTAAACTTTATTGATTACAGTACTTACATAAATTAATGTTTGGAATACGTTGTTCATCTATGTTGCTATATTTTCTGGAAACATTTATGTGTCTCCTGCATTTGTTTATCAGATCGTTTTCGTGTTATGGTGTCATTTAGACGTCTTAGCAGAAGCACATCAGTTGGCGTTATGCCTGTATTATATAAAATGTAGTGCAGTTTCCAAGGCGATCAACCCTACATCTTCATTCCCGTAATCACTGCTTTCAGTAGTTTTGTACCATTTCAATAAATGTAACATGTTTTATCTCAAATTGATCACATCGGAATTTTTGCAACTTGGATGTTTCTTGATAGGAAATGTCAAATCTGTTTCTTCTTGTGGTTTAACAACATAGTAAACAGTTTCATTATGACTCTGGACTATATTCCAAGACTTACTTTTATATATTGTTTCTTATATATTGTTACTTACTATTATATTGTTTCTCATTTATTTTGTTCCACGATTCGTCCATCCAGTGCACAATTTAGCCTAAATCTAATAGACAAAATTAAAAACGTAAATATTCCACACAATTCCACCTTAGTCTCTTTTGATATATCAAATCTATATACAAACATCCCCATTCCAGAAACCATAGACATCCTCAAAAACATGCTAATAGACACAAATACACCACATACACACATTGACGAAATCATCCACCTTATAAGATTAATCACTTCTCAAAATTACTTCACCTACAATAACACATACTACAGCCAGAAAGATGGACTACCTATGGGCTCCCCCATAGCAAGCATCTTAGCAGAAATATTCATACACCATATCGAACAAAACCACATTTTACACAACAACAAATACTCAGATAACATAATTTACTGGTACAGATACGTCGACGACATCATAACATTATATAAAGGCAACACACGCAGAGCACACATATTTCTAAAACACCTAAATTCCATACACCCTAAACTAACATACACCATCGAAGCAGAACAACAAAACTCCCTTAACTTCTTAGACCTCACAATTAAACGAACAGACAAACAAACACATAAATTCAACATATACCGAAAACCCACCAGCACTAATACGACCATACACAGTTCCTCAAACCACCCACACCAACACAAACTAGCTGCTTACAATACCATGATATATCGCCTCCTTAAAACACCACTAGACAAAGATGAACACTACCAGGAGTTAAACACCATAAAATATATAGCACAAACAAACGGATACAACCCAACAATGATAGACAAATTATACAACCGCCTAAAAAATAAACATAATAACCCAAATACAAACACACAAGATGACAATCCCATAAAATACTTATCAATACCTTACAGATCATCCAAAACCCACAATCTAACCAACACATTACGAAAATACAACTACAAAATAGCTTACTCCACACACAACACTCTCAACAAACAATTTAAACCCAACAGCAAAATCAACGACATTTACAACACCACTGGAGTTTACAAACTAACTTGCAGTTCATGCCCCAGTTTTTACATAGGCCAGACAGGGAGGTCATTTCACACACGTTACCAAGAACATATAAAAGCACTAAAAAACAATAACTACCAATCTAACTTCGCCGATCATCTCAACTCCACAAAACACGACTACACAGACATAACATCTAACTTACAAATTCTTCATAAACAACACAGAAATAACCAACGCTACACAACCGAACAATACGAAATATATAGGCACTTCAAACTACACCCTACACATATACTCAATACACAATTACATTACAACTCACATGCACTTTTTGACATCATAACTCCTAATACACACAAAATACACCCACACCACCAAAATATCCCACCCCCACCCTAACCTACGTAAACCTTGAGATCAGTTACGGTCTGAGTTGACAAAGGGACACATCTCCCGAAACGGCCGTCCTCAACACAAAAAAGTAAGTGCTACTATAGGCAAGTTAAAACATTTTTTAAATAAAAAAAAATTGTAAGTGATTTAATAAATGTCGTTTTATTACCCTAATTACTTTATTATCAACTACAATAAATGTCTTTATTTAATACATTTCTCAAAAAATATGTAAATATTTAATACAAAATCTATAAACTCATATTTTCGTTGTGCAAAACTATTAGCTGTATTCTAATCTATTAACACTTTTGTCACGACTCCCTTGAGTGCCAAAATCATATTTTGTTTTTTTCTATATTGTTTGAAATAGACAAATTACTATGATCAATTTAGAAATAAACGGTTATTCACACACTTGTAATGGTTCACTGATATAACATAATACTACTTAATATAATCCTCACCTAATATAATACACACTTGAATGGTCACTGACCACACCATTCACACTATAAATTGTGACATTGACCTTAAAATACCAGTTATTTTATCATGTACTAAATAATTTATAAGAGAAATAATTAAAATTTAACTTTAAATAGAACTGTACTTTTAAATAAAACTGTTTTATATATTAAAAAAACAATCTTGTAAAAATCATTGCAAAATGTTTATCATAAATAAATTCAATCAAATATAGAGATCTGACTTTTTTTGACAAAACTAACAATAATTTTTTTAAAATAATAAGTTATAACACCAGTTATTTTACTGTTTCAGTTAAGGGGTTTATAAAGTACCTAGAACATATTGATATTGTATTCCCCATCGCTACAGAAAATGTCACAGATTTAGATTATAGCACCGAAAAGAGACAAAATCAAAATGGCTACTTTTGTTGATAGAGTATTATTTGTGTTTATTTTGTTTGCGATTATATTTAAGGACTTATTGTGTTATTCATTTTATTGCTTTATTGTAATTGTTTGGTGCAATGCAGTATTTTTGAACAAATCCGATGATGATAATAAAGTTCAGTTCTTAGAATAATTTGATGTGTTTATATTGAACAAGAAACTATTAGATACAAATAAATTTTAAAAATGTCTTTGGAATGTAAAGAAAATATTAATTCTGGTTTATGCTGTTGCGAGTATATTGATATGAACGACGAAAGAAGCCATATTCTTGCCTGCTGCTGTAATTGTGTTGAATTAGATAATTGCTTTGATAGGTAAGTGAAAAATTTGTATTAACTTTATCCGATTTCGGCAGGACTAACAAGTTTAAAGGTATGGTATTTATAGTGTTTGGAATTGTAAATGATATTGCAAAACACATTTTACCTAGTGGTCTTAAAAGTACTACGAAACTCGGAAAAATTCTAGTTTTATTATTTTCAATAATAATTATAGTCGGATCTCCAAAACTCCAAACATTTTGAAAAAACGGTAAAAATATAAACGTAATGACGTTGGTGTTAAAATTTTTTGTTTGTTATTATATTACTCGTTTTAATGTGTAGAACACGAATTTCAACTTTTTTTTCCGCGGAAAGTATGGAAAGTTACTTTTTTACATTTTAAATGTTAAGTTGCATGTAGGTCTATGGCGTGAACCGGCCGTAGCTGCAGCACACTGCACTACATCTAGCTTTGTAAATTTTTACAACATTACTAAATACCTATATTAAAATATACCTACGAAGTATCTAGTCAGGATAGATTTGATTATAATTTTATTCAATATTGCTATCTACCTATATGTATTAAAATATACCTACGGAGTATCCAGTCAGGATAGATTTGGTAATAATTTTTTTAACATTGCTATCTACCTGTATTAAAGCATACCTGCAAAGTATTCAGTCAGGATAGATTTGGTTGTAATTTTGGTAAATATTTAGACTTATTAGCGATGCAGAAAATTACAACCAAATCTATCCTGACTGAATACTTCATAGGTATATTTTAATATAGGTAGATAGTAATGTTGTATAAAATTATAACCAATCTATCCTGACTGGATACTTCATAAGCATAATTTAATATATGGATACTTTTGTAGGCATATTTTAATATAGGTAAATAGTATTGTTATAAAAATTAAATTTTTAATAATGTATAATCACTTTTACATTAGTTTATGACTATCCGAACTTTTAATTTTGTAAAAACATAGACGTAGACAAATAGACGAAGTGCAGTGCGCTATAGCTACTGCGCGGCCGGTTCACGCTGTAGGCCTACATGCCATTACAAACTAACATTTAAAATGTGAAAAAAGTAACTTTCGGTACTTTCCGCGGAAAAAGAATTGATATTCGTGTTCTACACATTAAAACGAGTAATATAATAACAAAAAAAAATTTTTTAGCACCAACGTCATTACGTCTATATTTTTACCAAAAAAAACTAACAACTGTACACCATAAAAAAAACTTTATAAAAGCTAAGTTTTATTAATAAAAAAAAATACAATCCTGTATTCAGTAATAATATAGCTACAAAGTGTCTTAATACAATTTAAAATTACTTGCGACTTGACATTCCATAAATCTTAAAAATATCGTCTTAATGACGTTGGTGTTGAAATATTTTTGTTATTATGTTACTCGTTTTAATGTGTAGAACACGAATATCAACTTTTCTTTCCACGGAAAATACGGAATGTTACTTTTTTCACATTTTAAATGTTAGGTTGTAATGGCATGTATAGTGTAAACGAGTCTTATTGACATTTTTAAACATTTTTTTTTTAATCACTCATTTCAATGTGTAGAACACTAATATAAACTTTTATTCCATGGAAAATTCAAAAAGTTGATTTTTCTGCACATTTTTAATGTTAGTCTGTAGTAACATCTATAGCGTGAACCGGCCGTGCAATAGCTACAGCTACTGTATAGCGGAATGCACTACGTCAAAGTCAGTTTATTTTAATACTAAACTTAAAATCTAAAAATTTAAACTTTTGGTTATAATTTTATAAAAAAAGACTATATACCTACATTAAAATATATTAATCACTTAAACAATAATTTATGACTCTCTGAACTTTAAATTTAGTAAATTTTGTAAAACTTACTGAGACAGAACGTTAGTGATCGCTATGTGCCGATCTTCATCAGTGTCTTCTGTTTGGAGATGTTGGGTCAAGCAGTGACGGTTTTAAATGTAGGTTTTCGATAGTATCAAAGAGTATGTGTGATTTGTATTGTGTCTGTTTGTTTAATATGTTTGTACTTTATGCTTTTGTGTATCTGTAAATTTCATATTGTTCTAATGTGTTGTGATGTGGTCCTTTTTTGTTGATGTGTAGGATTTCTAGGTTATGGTAAATGACTGTGTATTTGTGTCCTGTTTCTTTTATGTGATTGTAAAACGTTGAGTTAGTGTTCTGTTTGTGTTCCTCGACTCTTTATTTAAAGCTGCAACCTGTTTGTCCAATGTGGAATTTGTTACTTTCGACGTAGTTCAGTTTTTATACGCCTGGTGCTTGTGTTCATCTTTGTTGTTGGTGTTGTGTTGTATTTTGTATTGTAACTTGTTATTAGTTTTGTATGCTATTTTGTACCTATTTTTTGAAATTTTCAGGCTATTTTGTTTATGAATAGTAATGTGATGTATTTGTTTTTCCTGCCTGTAGTGTTAATTTTAGTGTTTTTTTGTATTTTGTACCATATGTTGTCTGTTATTGTGATGTTGTATCCATTTGTTTATGCTAAATATTTAATTGTGTCTAGTTCTTTGTTTACATTTTCTGTGGTCATTGGGACGTTTTCAAGTCTATGGAGCATGGCTCTGAAGATAGGCACCAGGTGTATACAAACTGAACTGCGATGAATGTAACAAATTCTACATTGGACAAACAGGTTGCAGCTTTAAACAAAGAGTCGAGGAACACAAACAGAACACCAACTCAACATTTTACAACCACATAAAAGAACAGGATACAAATACACAGACATTTACCATAACCTAGAAATCCTACACATCAATAAAAAAAGGACCACATCTCGACACACTAGAACAATATGAAATTTACAGACACACAAAAACACAAAGTACAAACATATTAAACGAACAAACAAAATACAAATCACACATACTCTTTGATACTATTGAAAACCTGCCTTTAAAACCTTCACCGCTTGATTCAACATCTCCAAGCAGAAGACACTGATGAAGATCGGCACATAGCGATCGAAAAAGTTCTGTCTCAGTAAGTTTTAACAAATTAACTAAATTTAAAGTTCGGATAGTCATAAACTATAGTTTAAGTGATTAATAAGATTCACCAAACGTAATGGACTACAAAATTCAAGAATTAAAATATACCTACGAAGTATCCAGTCAGGATAGATTTGGTTATAGTTTTATACAACATCACTATGTACCTATATTAAAATATATCTACAAAGTATCCTCTTCCTACCTGCGCCTGATTTACGCTATAAGCCTGCCTACATGCCTGTACAACTTAACATTTAAAATGTGAAAAAAGTAACTTTCCGTACTTTCCGCAGAGGAAAAAGTTGATATTTGTGTTCTGCACATTAAAACGACTAATATAATAACAAAAATATTTTTTAACACCACTGTCATTATGACTATATTTTTACCCCATAAATATAACTTGTTAACTTTACAGGAGGTAATGTTTTCGTCTTACAACTTCTTCAGCATTACTTTTCTGCCGCTAAGATTGCTGCAGTTGGGCTTTTCGGTTCCAATTTTTAAAAGTTAGAAGTGATTTGATCAAAAAGTATGTATGATCTGTATCGTGTTTGTTCATTTATACTGTCATTTTTGGTAATTGTGAGTTTTAGCGGTCACCTGAGATATATATATTGAAAATTGGGTAAAAATATTTAGACTTATTACCGTCATTTACGTTTTTGGTGTCTTAAGCCTCAATCCACAACACAAAACACATAATTCCTTATAATGGCAAACAAACACTTGAAACAAATTAAACTCATAGCTCCCCTTTGTTTAAAAACATAGGTAGACAAAATGGAAAATTAACAACCAAATTTATTTACACTGATTACCATTAGAATTACATTCAATATATTACATAGATAGTTCAGCTCATGTCATGCTGTTTATCGGTGATATTGTTAGAGTTAGTGGGATCTTTTTATGTAAACTTATAAAATTAACTGCTAAATTAAATTAAAGTGTATTTTATAAAGGAATATATTTTATTATTTTTTTTTTAACTTGGAAGCGGGTTTGAAATTGCCCGAAGCACTGCTACCTTAAAGGTATATTGTACTTACCTCCCTGATCTAGTCAAATAACCCCTTCCCTCTTACCAGGTTTAGGAGTTTCCTGACTAGAGTTTTACCTTCAGCATCCACCAAAGCCGTTCCATCACCAAAGAGGTTGAAGCGCCTCTCAGCAAGTACTTCACATCTGTAAATAATGTGTGTGGCAGTTTCCAGTTCCTGCCCGCATAATCTGCACACTGGTTCATCTTTGTAGATACCCATTTTATGCAAATGTTTCCTTAGTCCACAGTGTCCCGTGAGTAGACCTGTGGCTATTCTCAATTCCTGCCTAGACAGATAGATGAGACTCTTCTGCAGCCCCAAGGAAGGTTTCCTAAGGGTTAGCTTACTATGTCTCATCCCTTCGGCCCTGATCCAGTGCTCACAGTGTCTTTCAGCCATCCACCTTCTCACTGCCATCTTGACCATGGATTTGGAAATACCTACCGCAGGCTCCGGTCCAATCAGGGGAGTCGAAGACCCCTCCCTGGCCAGCGCATCTGCGGCTTCATTTCCAAGTATTCCCCTATGCCCTGGCACCCAACCTATCATGATTTGATTGTGCCTTGCCAGAGCTTGTAGGTTAATTAGGCACTCCCTGACTATGGCCGAGGTGACCACGTGTCCGTTTAGTGCCTTAATTGTTGCCTGACTGTCGGAGAAAATAGCAATCCGGGTCCCGTGTGTTTCCCTTCTCGCTATCTCTCCCAGACAGGCATTTATAGCATATACTTCGGCCTGAAAGACAGAGGTATGCCTCCCCAAGGAAAAAACTAGTTCTACCCTTGGGTTTTTACAACACACCCCCGCTCCAGTGCCGAAGTCCATCCTGGAGCCATCTGTGTACCAGATCTGAGCTCCCGATGTTAATGTCCCTGACCATTCCATCATAGTTTGGTGGACCTGGTCAGGTGCAAACATTCGAGTAATGTGGTCGCTGCCCATTTCCAAGACGGGTTCTTTAAACACGCACTCGATACTCATGTCCCGAGACATCTGGGAGGTTAGCCCAGTTGCTCAAGTTGCGCAATCTCCATGCCGCCAGCCTCGCCTCTCCCCTAAGGACAAGCTCAAGGGGAGGGAGGTTAAGCATTACTTCCATTGCTGCACCTGGTGTAGTTGACATCGCTCCCAGTGTGCACAGACAGGCCAATCTCTGGATAGAGCTCAATTTAGCTCTTGTCTGTGCCTGGTTGGCCTTTGTCCACTACACCAGAGCTCCATAGGTAATCATAGGTCTTATCACCCTCAGATACATCCAGTGCATCATTGATGGCTTCAGTCCCCATTTCTTACCCACCATTCTTCTCACAGTCATCAGTGCCCTTTTGGCCCTGTTAACTGTCCTCTCAAGATGTGGGTTCCAGGTGAGTTTCCTGTCCAGAGTAACTCCCAGGTATTTCACCTCCCCCACAAACTCAAGGTATTCACCAAACAAGCGGGGCATCCTGGTCGTCAGATCTTTTCGCTGTCTGGTGAAGTTAATGAGAGCAGTCTTTTTTGGATTTACCCTAAGGTTCTCCTTTTTACACCACTCTTCAATCAGTCGTAGAGGATTTCTGATTACCTCAAGGACTGTATCAGGGAATCTGCCCAGGATCAAAACAACTATGTCGTCCGCATATCCTAGACAGAAGTACCCCTGTTCATTCAGGAGTTCAATAAGGTTGTCAACCACTAGGCACCACAACAGAGGAGAGAGAACCCCCCCCCCCCCTGTGCACAGCCCAGACTTGTCTCCGCCCTTGTGACCTCCCCTGCCACCTCTACAGAAATGCTTCTGTTTGTTAACATGGAACTTATCCAACCACAAGTGGTTGCATCCACTCCATGACGTCTTGCACCACTTACCATCGTCTCCACTGAGGGGTTATTGAAAGCCCCTTCAATGTCGAGGAAGGCACCTATGGCACAACCTTTCTTGGCGATCATTTGCTCAATCCTACCAACCACTTGATGGAAAGCTCCCTCGCAGGATTTCCCCGGTTGATAAGCATACTGGTTCCATTGCAGTGGTTTTATGGCCAAAGCACCCCCCCCCCTAATATGCCTATCAACCAGTTTTTCAAGTCCCTTAAGAACAAAGGACATGAGTGTAATAGGTCTGTATCCTTTCCCTTCCGATTGGTTACCGGTGAGCTTAGGTATAAAGACCACCTTACTAGCTTTCCAGGCTGCTGGCACATGCCCTAAAGCAATGCTTAGCCTGTATAATTTAGTAAGTACCAGTACCAGCAAATCCTTTCCCTGCTGCAGCAGCACAGGATAGATCCCATCTGGACCTGGAGATTTGTAGGGTTTAAATGTGCCAATAGCCCATCTTACCCTTTGTGGAGTTACTATCCTCCTTGCCACTTCCCAGTCCTCCCTCTTTCAACGTCTTGTGGAGAGTTTGGCAACTGGTTCAGTGTCTGCTCCCCCAAGTTTCCTCAGGGTACTGGAAGGGAAATGTGTTCTGATTAATTCTTCAACAGTTTCCCCTGCAGTTTTTGTTATATTTCCCAGTGGGGTTCTTAGCATCCCCACCGGGTTAACTGGGTCCTTAGAGAGCACTTTATGCAGTCGTGCCCCTTCCCGAGTTTTGTCAATCTCTTGACAAAACTCCTTCCAGGACTTCCTGCGTGCTTCTCTAATTGCCCTGTTGTATTCGGTTAGTGTTTTCCTATACTGGTCCCACTCCCCGTTCTTTTTTGCTCTATTAAAGAGTCTCCTGGTGGTCTCCCGAAGTTTGGCTAGCTTCTTGTTCCACCATGACGGATCCCCTACTTTTCTCCCCTCACTAAGAGGGCAGTTATCAGTAAAGGATTCTACTATAGCCTCGCCAACCAATGCGGCAGAGTCTTCTAGCTCTCTCCTCCCACCATACTCCAATCCAGCCTCCTCAATCCGAACTCCCTGGTCCCTCCTGTAGGAGTCTCAGTCTGTTCTTCTTGGATCCCTGGTTGGCCGAAGCATGGCTGGATTTAGAGAGATATCATACCTAATATGTCTGTGGTCAGAAGAAGATGGTTCATCCGACACATGCCAGTTTAGTACATACCTAGCCGTCTGGTTCGATGCCACCGTAATGTCCAGGACCTCCTGTCTGGCCCTAGTGACAAACGTTGGCTCTTCCCCCTGATCTAAGACTAGTAAATTCTTAGAGCTAAGATAAGCTAAAAGTTCCTCACCTCTAGTGTTGGTACCTGTACTTCCCCACGAAGTGTGATGGGAGTTAGCATCCATCCCCACCAGCAGCTCCTCATCCACAGCCCCGCAGTGCTCGACCAGCCTCCTCAGCTCTTGTGTTGGTAGAGCCCCTGCGTAGTCAAAGGGGAGATATGCCGTGGCAAGGTTCAGCCTCTTCATCCTCCCCTCCGCCCGCAGCTCCACCGTCACTGCTATTAAGTCCCTGCAGCAGAAGTCCGTTAGTACAAAAGCACTCAACCCCCTCCTAACCAGGATACACGTCCTGGGAACACCGGAGTCCTTATCGTACAACAACTTACCTCCAGATGTCGCCAGCCCGCATATTCGTCCTCCAGAAATCCATGGCTCCTGGATGAGAACCAAGTCCACCTCTCCCCTGTCCAGCATCCTACACACGACAGCACTCGCCGCCCTGCTATGTTGTAGGTTCACTTAGAGGATCTTGATCATTGTTCTGCTTAATTTGCAGTCGCCTGGGTCCGCAGAGCAGCCCCAGGACTAGACAGCGTGCTCAACTCTACAGCCACTTCACCGGTTTCTGCAGTCGGCAGCTTGACAGCCGCCCAAGCACCCCCAGTGATGGTTGCCGTTGACACATCTGGTACAGACTCACGGTTTGCCGTCTCATTGGCTCCCACTGTCTGTGCAGTCTCGAAATCAATTCTTTTACTTACTTGGTCCATTAACGTCCCACGAGTATGGGGGAAATAACGGTCGACCAGAGCAGAGCCCCCACTGCCCTGGCAAGACAACATACACTGAGGTTTTGTCTGGTTCCTTAAGGGGATCGTGTGCAACTGCATTTTATACCCTGCAGCCATTCATCCTTCGGCACGATGCCTTCTACCTTGGATTGGGTATTCAGTCACTGACCTTGAAGCACAGCCCAAGTTCAGGACATTATTAACTGTTGCTCATGAAGCGAACAGCCTGCTTTACTCTCTTTTTTACAACTGTGTCGTTAGGGTAGTTTCCCGCCCATACTTCACTGTCGCATTGCCCTTGGTTCACCCGGGAGGTGAGAGTAGCATTGTGAGGACTTAATTCCCAACTACCCCAGTCTCCCCAGTCAGAGCAGTTATTTCTACCGCCCCCAACCGGTTGACTGACGAGGAGGGATAATTCCTCACCTTTGAACCATAGCCTTGGTCCAGGCCTGCATATTCAGAAACCTTCCGGAATCCTTATTCACAGGTAACCTACATTTCTGTAGGCCGTCCCACTATCCGCCACCTGTGGACCCGCCCGGTTGCTCAGGCCAGCTTGCTGGGGTAAAGGAATATAGTATTTTACTCTTGTTCTGATTGTGACGTCACATCTCGATCTATGATGGGACTTTTTGTTCACTGTGCTTATTACCTGTTTCTCAGTATCAGATACAATTTTATAAATTATTCATAAGCTTTGCAGTATGAAAAGCTAATATTCAGATTATAGCAGACAATAATTATCAACATAGAATCTTTAAAGCTTTAATATTTGTGTTTGGAAGAGGGCTCAGTAGAAAATCTTTATAACCAACTTAAAATTATCAGTAGGTTATTGGTTTGTGTCATTTTATTTAATGTTACAATAAGAGCAGCCTTAGGTGGGCACGAGGGCTGTCGGTCACTCCTCTCTCCCTTCTCTGAATCCACCTCTACCCATCCCATCCCTAACTAAATTTATAAACAGAACCAACTGAAACTACATAAAATTTAATAACAATTGTTCAATAAGAAATAGTCTAAATTTGTTTGAAAAGTTTGTGTTATCTGTTTACCACTTAATTTTTCTTAAAATTTGAACTTAGAAGTGGTCTATACAATTGATAATTACAGAACTTCCTTGATTTGTTTTTGTAAAATAAGGGCCCAGACGTGGTTATAAAGTAAGATGATGCTTCAGACTATAATTCTGGACCTTTTTTTTGGCAATATGTAAGTTTACCTTCTCTCAGCTATAAGTACTAACAAAAATTCTTTGCCTGCAAGTATAAACGTTGTTCATGAACAGAATTTATTTGCACAAAATTATGAATTAAAAATTTGATGGTTATAAGACCTTTCCAGGTGACATTTTCTTTGAACTGCATCCCAAAACTTTAACCACTCACATAGTTGACAGATTTTTAATTGATTTGTTTTCAATTTATACTTAACATAAATTTGTCCATCTTTAACTTGAGTTAATAGTTTACATTTATGCTCTTTAATTTTCATCAGTCTGTAAACACTTGCCGATAGTACATTTACTAAACCTCACTAATAATTTTTCACTTTGAGATTAAATAACTAGATTAATGCTTCAAACCTAATATACACCAAAATATAACCAAAAAAACTTCCAAACCCTTGGAACCATGATCCAGCTAGGAAATATTAAATGTAAAATAACTGAGTGTGAACACTGAGAACTCGAATCTTGAGGTAATTAACCGGGGATTTTATCTGATAAAATTACCATAATGAGTAAATAGATGAGTATTCATGATATTACAAGTTATTTGATAGTTGAAAGCTCAAATTATTTGCATTTTATATATATGGGTATGAGCCTATATATAGGATATGTGTGTATGGGTATAAAGTAAAATAGCTTACTATAACTTCTAATTTCTACCGTCTCCTTCAAAAGGTCCCCTTGGGCATTAATACAGTAATCCCAGGGGTTTCCATGATTTCATTTATCCCTGAAAGTCTGGAAGCGTAAAAGTTTGAAGCGCATTCAGAATATTTTCTGAATCTCCTCAATTATGTTTAAACAACAGCTGTTTAATTGAAATTTTAATTTCATTTTGGGAAAGAGAAAACAAATCACATGGGAGCAAAATCAGATGGTGAATAGGGTGAGTGGGGAATTATTGACGATTTTTTGGATGCAAACAAATGAATTTTGTTAGTACTCACATAAGTGTTCATTCAATGAAGTAATAAGTAATGTAATAAACTTACTGAACGAAAAAAAGATACAATTTTCTGAATTTTTGTAAAGGAGAGTTCATAGTGCAATGAAGTTCATAGAGTATTTAGTAGTGAAAAGTTTAATTGCAGGATGTTATACTAATAGTAAAAATATTATATGCTAGTATTACTTATTTTAACAATATTTAGTAGAGACTTAACTTGTTTTTGTTCTTTATTGTACATGACCAGGACTTCTTTACCAAGACGAAAATAAGAAATGAAGAAAATAAAGACATTTAATTAGAAGATGTTGGAGTTATGAAGCAGTGAAAAATGTGTCGGTAGGCGAAAAAATGTTCAAGTTCTGTATTTTTGTTCTAGAATTTTAACAAAAAATGTAGTTTGAATTTAGAATTTTTTACCCTGATGGCCCATCCACTGTATTTAGACATATTAGTCCACCTATACATCCCAGACGTTAATCATTTCAAAATAATTACAAATGATGCTTTAAAACACAAATAACAAATGTTTTATGACATTATCTCAAAATGGTGGTACAAGCCTATGTAGCTACTCTAGGTGTACGAGAAAAATGAATAGGTAATTTACAAAAACATAATAATTACTAGAGAGAAATATATATAGGCCTATATATATATATATATATATATATATATATATATATATATATATATATATATATATATAGGATTCTTATATATATATATATATATTTAAGATTCTTGTTTAAGTACATAAGTGAAAGTGATATATATATATATATATATATATATATATATATATATATATACTATATATGATTTTTTACAATAATTGTTTACAACAATCTGGACATTATGTTTTTTTTATGCTTGCCATATATACTGGTATTGCAATAGTCAAATCTAATTTTCAACATTTTTTTATTTGTATTTACAACAGCTGCAGTTTTTTTTGTTCTCTGAATATAAAGCAGCAACTGCAATAGTAGTATCCCTTTGTAAAATTTTATTTGCTGGAGAAACATCTTTCAATGCATTCTTTCAGATCCTTTGGGATCTTTTCTGATGCAAAACAATTCTTCATCCATTTTACCATCAGCTGTTTGCTCAACTTTACCAAGAAAAAAAATGGTTGAACGGGGTTTCTCCCTGACTTGGCCTTGTATTTATTTTTAAAATTGTGTACAAATTAATTGATGCACATAATGTTCAGAATATTATAGAACAGCATATTTAAAAAAATCTCTATTCCTGGCCTAATCTCCTTGAACAATCTCATCCAGTGTTAGATCATTGTCATCCACAGTATCATCAGGCGGATCATAATCTGGATCTTCACCCAAGTTATCTGAATCAAAATCTAATTCTTGCTCAGGCTCATCATTTGGGTCACCATAGCCTTCAACATCTGATTTCAATACATCCCATGAATTTATATTGATTTTTAATTATTCCAGTGTTTCTAATATTTGTTTATTGTTATATAGAAAACTTTTTCAAACATTTAAATTTTACCAATCTAAAAGTAGTAAAATGTATACAACTGATAATTATGATATACACAACTTGCAAGAGATTATACTTGCCTGTTTTAATTAAAAAATCATAAAATGTACTGCTTAATTCTCACCCAAGTCCCGGAGAGATACACAACCCACCTATACATTCCTCAGACTACTGTACACTGATCTGACAATGCACTAGCCATTGGAAGAATACCTAAAATCTGGGTAGTCTGGAATGTTTAGCAGAGTGGGTAGAGACCAAAAGGCTTGACTATATGTCTCGGAGACATATGGGTAGGCCGTCAGGGTTAAAAAAAATATTAATTGAAATTTAAGTACCATGCATGTAATAGATTTTTTAGTAATTGGAGCCTAATTAATTATAAACTATTTTTAAGTGTATAACAGAGTTAGGTTGGATACATTTATCTGATATTTTTAAACTTCATATAAACAAGATTTTTTTAAAATTTTGGATAGCATCTTATGTAAAACTCACCAAGGCTAATTTCAGATGTTAGTTTTTTGTTAGTTATTATTAGATAATTTCAATTTATCTAATTTAGGTTTCACAATAATTAAGTTTTTAACACAGCAAGACAGGCTCCAGTCCATGAATACAAGAAGGCAGTTTTAAAAGTTAAAAAATACACGCCCACATACAATTCAACAAATTCATAACACTTACATACGTGAAAAACATTAACAATAACATAATAGCAGCAACAATCACTAAACAAAAACCGGAAATCATTTACATAAAACAAAGCATTAAAACTTTATACAAAAATAAAGACTCACGGAACCAAAGGTTATACCAACTTCACATAAATCTCACCAACACGACCAGACAGGAACTCATACTACAAATCATATACACACTAAAGATTGGCAACAAATAAACTAATAAACATTAAAAATAAATACAACAAAAAAATTAATCAAGTATTATGTAAAACAAAAAAACACTACATACTCTCAACCACAAAAATTCAACCCCTGTACAGTTAACCTCACTAATACCAAATTCACACAGCATGAAATGAATTTAATAAACAAAGGCCTAAAATACAATCTACAATATAAATCTAATAATGTAACAAATAGAAACATTATACTACAAACTGAAACAGCCATACAAAGAACTGACACTAAAGACCAAGACTCACTTCGACATGACACAAAACACCTAACTAAACACAAAAACATAACCAACAAAAACGTGAACAATGAAATTAAAATCGCTGCAAACATTTAAAAAAACTCAACTAAACAACACCACACTCACTGCAGCAAACAAAGACAACACCACAGTAATTATTAATACAAACACCATAAATGACAAAATCAATGAATGCATAATGAATAATAATATAATACAACTACATACAGATCCAACTGAGAAATATCACAGAACCATCAAAACACTAATTAATACATCCAAATACATTATGAGCAAAAACAAAAAATTACCTCCTAAAACAAATCTACCCTAAAGCACCTACCCTCCACACTCTCCCTAAAATTAAGAAATTCACAAACCCATGTCTCCTATGTCCCCATTGGAGCCATCATCAACAACCAAAATGTCCTTGCACATAAACTAGCAAAATACATGGACAAAATAATCAGACAATCTGTTAACTTGAATATAAAAACACACAAAAACAGAACTAACCTCATAAATAAAATAAAAGACATAAACATACCACACAATTCAACACTACTATAACTCGACATAACAAATATGTACACCAACATACCCATACCTGAAATCCTCAACATCCTAGAGACCCAACATACCAAAAACAACATAAAAAAACCCCTGTTACCAAAATCCTAAACATTCTCCAAACAAAACTATTTCACCCACAACGCAAACTTCTATTCACAACCAGATGGCCTACCCATGGGAAGTCCTATCAGGAGTGTCATAAGCGAAATTTTCTTACCACACATAGAAAACACCAAGATACTCACAAACAATACACACACACACACAAAATCATTTACTGGCACAGATACATCGATGATAACATAACACTATAAAGAGGCAACACCCGACAGTGCGAAAAACTCCTCACCTACACTAATAAAATACACCTAAAACTCTACTTCATCTCAGAGATAGAAACCAACTGATCCTTAAACCTCCTCGACCTCACAAAACACACACACAAAACACAGCTTCAACATTTACAGGAAACCCACAACAACAGACACACTTATCCACAACACCTCAAACCACCCCATCCAACACATAACACGCTGCCTTCAGGTCCATGCTCCATAAACTTACAGAAGTTCCGACGACCACAGAAAACATAAACAAAGAACTAGACACCATTAAATATTTAGCATACACAAATGGATACAACACCCCAATAATAGTAAAACTATGACACAATATACAAAAAAAACCACTAAAATTAATACTACAGACAGGGAAAACAAATACATCACATTACCATACAAAACAAAACAACAAAATAGGCCGCAAATTTAAAGAAACTGGATACATAATAGCATACAATACTAATAACAAGTTACAATACAACACGATACCAACAACAAAGATAAACTACAAGCACCAGGCGTAACAAACTAAACTAATTAATCTGCTACATTCTTTGCAATTCTACATTGGGCAAACAGAACACCAATTCAGCATTCTACAATCACATAAAAGAAACAGGACACAAATTCACATACATTTACCATAACCTAGAAATCTTACACATCAACACACTAGAACAATATGAAATTTACAAACACACAAAAACACAAAATACAAACATATTAGATGAACAAACCTAATACAAATTACACATACTCTTTGATACTATCGAAAACCTGCCTTTAAAACCGTCACTGCTTAACCTTATAACTCCAAGCAGAAGAGACTGATGAAAATCGCCACAAACCGATCGAAAACGTTCTGTCACTTTAAGTTTTTACAAATTTACAAAATTTTAAGTTCGGATAGTCATAAACTAATGTTAAAGGGATTAATTAAGATTCACCGAATGTAATAGACTACAAAATTCATGACTTATTTGTTGTTTACATATTTTACATCCACTAGCATTTTCATTTTTGAATAGGTAAGTATGTTCAGCTAAATGGTCGGTTAGAAAAGTAGTAGCAGTTAATGGTTTTTTAAAATAAATAACGAATTAGGTGCTAACAATTTACATTCCACTCCTACCTGGACAAACATATACACAAACATTTTCCTATATTAAGGTGTGTATGTGTATCTTAATATAGTGGTAGTAGTTTTTCTTAGAATAACAATTTTTTTTTCAGGTTTGTATCATGTAAAAAGATACCATCTCATTCTCTCACTAGACTAATGGCTATAGTCCAGGATCGTATGCGATTACCTTGGAGAGGCGGTGCAACACATGTTGCCATAGATTCCATTTTACCAATATTCATCCTTCCATTATTGGGATATTTAGCTGCACAAGGAGTATGGATGTCCATTGTCCTCTTCACATCTCTTCCATCTCTCCTTATCTATGTCCATTACTTATTCATGCGCTATAATTCTTCAACAAAATTTTTCTGTGTTTGGACTTTAACATCAGTATTCCTTATCTTTATGATATTTGAAATTCCAGTTGTCAATTTGCTGGACATTAGGACAGATGAAAATATTACTTTTTTAATCATAACAGGTCTTATGTTATTTTGTGGCTTCAAAACAAAAGCAAGCGCTGAATATTCATTTCTAAAGACTGATGCAAAATTAGACATGGAAACTTGTGATGAATCAATTGCAGTATGTTTGGTATGCAGAAAGAAGGTTATGCCTAGAATGTACCACTGTCAAATTTGTCATATCTGTGTCAAGAAGCGAGACCTACACTGTGCATGGTATGTATTTTTGTATCTACAAGGTATTTTAACAGCATATATAGTTTAAGAAAAACCATGACTTATATAGTATCTCCAAAACCTAATCTTCAAAATTCGCTCATTATAAATCCAGCTGTAATTCCTTGTAGGAAATATTCCCATAAAATATCTCTTTATTTGATCCTTCCTGACAAATAGGCAAGTGTATCTTTTAATTACCACTTGTCTGGTTTCTAGTTATTAATTGTATCAAAGTTGACTCAGAATCTCCAGATTTTAAAGAATATTTTCAATAAGCTACAAAAATCATTAGTTGAAAACAATAGCGATTTACTTATTGTGTTTATCTTTTTCTACTCTAAATCTCTCTTTCTGGTATTTAATACATCAGTTACCATAAGAAGTAAATCCAACATGTTTTATACAATGTTGAAAAAAAAACTTTTTTTTAAAAATAATAGCAAATTAGAGATAAATTTTAAGATCACCCTGTGCAAGCAGTATTTATAAGCTATAATTAATTTTTATTTCATTAAAACTTTTATTGGTTTTTATTCAATGATTTTCAATTATCAAATAATGTAGTTCTTTAATGTCATTTTGATTTTCGGTTCTTGAAGGTAGTTTGAATTATTTTAATTTAGGTATAACTAATTTTTTCAATAAACCTTATACATTTGTGTACTTCTCATTTCATTATTGGGCTCTTGCATATGTTTGGTAAATATAAAATCCACATTCTAGTACTACATGACTAATAAGGGATCTGGAACTACAGCTGTTAGAAGTCAGCTGAAACTATAGCATACAATAAATGTTTGAAAGTTGCTAGGGCCTTAATGTACCAAGTTTGACAATATTAATTGAAATATTTTAATACGAGGGCTGTTTTTTTATCAACTTCCGATGTGGTATAAAAATAAAACTAGTGAGAGTAATTAAATAAATTTATTAATCAAGAGTTAGGTACATTATTAGTTACTTTTCAACATAATCACCTTTTAAATTGAGGCATTTTTCATACCTTTGTACAAGCTTCTTAATACCCCTTTCATAGAAGTTTGCCGCCAGTGATTTGAGATGGGTTTTCAGCGACTTGCAGCACGTCGTCAGTTCGGAAGCTCTGCCCTCCTAGCATCATCTTCAGTTCCGGGAAAAGGTGATGCGCTAAATCAGAGCTATACGCCGGATGGTAAAAAACGTCCCATTTAAACCCGTCAAGAAGACGTTTCGTCAAAGCAGCACTGTGAGGACGGGCGTTGTCATGAATGAGCACAACTCCTGATGTGAGCATTCCTCTCCTTTCTGGATAGCTCTCCGCAAAAGTTGTAACGTACCACAGTATCCTTCCGCATTTATTGTGGTCCCTGGCTCTAAAAACTCCACAAGCAAAACACCTTTTTGATCCCAAAACACGGTGGCCATAATCTTTCTGTTGTTGAACGTTTTTTTGATTTTTTGGGTTTGTTTGGAGAGTTTGAATGCATCCATTGTTGGGACTGCTGTTTCGTTTCTGGGGTGTCGTACAGAACCCATGTCTCATCTCCTGTCACAATTTTGTTAAAAAAATCATCGCCATCAGCTTCGTAACGATTCAGAAAAGACCTTGCTGACGCCATTCGCCGAGCTTTGTGGTCATCAGTTAACATCTTCGGCACCCATCGAGCACAAAGTTTTTTGTAGCCTAACTTATCAGTTACGATAGTGAATAGGGCTGACCTTGAAATATCAGGAAACTGATTGGATAGCTCCATAATCGTAAACCTCCGATTCCTTCTTACACTTTGGTCAACTCGTTCAACGAGGTCTTCGTTTGCGATCGACTTTCGTCCTTGGCCCCCTTCATCATGAATGTCAACTCGTCCATCTTTAAATTTCCTACACCAATCACGCACTGCACTGTCACTCATAAAGCTTTCACCGTATACTCGTTTCATTCTACGGTGAATTTCTGCTGCGGATAACCTTTCAGCTTGCAAGAAACGAATGACACTTCGCAACTCACACTTGGCGGGAGATTCTATCAAAGTAGCCATGTTTATATGTCACTGGATTAACTGGTAATGGCGTCGGACGCCCAAAAACGAGTGAGGTTGTTGTGGGAGAGGTGCGCAGTCGATTGCCACGCATTACTGGCCGATGCCGCTCGCCCTGCCGTCTAGCGGTACAGTCGGAAGTTGAAAAAAAAACAGCCCTCGTATATAGAAGTAATTTACCCGGCAGAGGTCATGTGAAAAATAAAACGTGAGGGGTCGCACACGGTGGATTCGACAGGGTCTTTTTATTAATACAAAAATAAATACTGAACAATATTTTAATTTAAAAATACATACATCATAATTAAACATAATGTATTTACTTATGTTCTATTGGTTTTAATTGTGAAATTAATGTATTAAATAATTTTAAATAATATTTTAAGATTTACCAAATTTATTTTTTGAAAAAAATACAAGACTTTAGATAAGTTGTCATAACATACGGACTCTTTTACAAAGACTTATGTTTAATAATATATTCTGAAAGAAAACTAATTTCTGAGTAAGAAAATGTACTGGATGTTTATAATAGTTGTAAAGTAAGAGAACAAATTTTAAACCAAAATGTGTTGAATGTTTAAGTAAACTTATCATATTAATACAATTATAATGATGAAATGAAACTATAAAAATGTATGATTTTAAACAAAAAGTTACATACAATACATCTAACCACCTGAGGGTTATAGCAATGAAATTCCTCCTCCGATTGATGCCCTGGGGTGGTGCAGTCTTGACAAAAAAGTACAGTGTGTTCCCTGCAGATGTATCTACAACAGCTGTTGGACCGAGTTTTTTATTTTCTGTTTTGTCTCTAGTTACATAGACCCCATCGTCCTTCACGTGCAACATCTGCAATATTTCGCCCCTGTGACTGTAGGCCCAGCATCTCTTCAATGTTTTGTTTCAAGAAAAAGTTGTCTTCTAGCACCACCAGGATTTTCAATCCTTTCTTCCTCACGCCTTTCTTCCCTTTCCACCCTATCTAACACTCTAGCAAATCTTCCTTCCTCTGCTCGATTCATATGGTGTAGTAAAACAATAAATATACTAAATATACACAACACACTAAACGATCAATAACTCAAAAGGGAAATTAAAAATTACGTTACTTTACCACATGTGAGGGGTTGGTAGTTTCCACACTGGCTTTTCTCTAGGCTGCTCCACTAAGACACTCGTTGGTGATAGTGAAAATACAAACACAGCATTCGACAGTGGACAAGTCTATTTGAAGGTACTCAGGGAGTGGAAGCTTACGAAAATCGATAGTTCGAGATATTAAGAAAATTGCGAAGGCCCGGGGGAAAAGACCGTGATGCGACCTTTGCCAGGTTAAAAACTCATTTTAAATATGCTCAACATCATAGAGTATTTCAGTTGCCTAGACAAGTGTCAAATATTACATATGTTAACATAGTATTTGCTAATATTCCTCAAAATCAAATCATTTTCTAAAGGGAAACAATTCATAAGTTTAAAAGGTATATAATATAAAACAATGGTAGGGGCTCATAATTAAAATTTTTTTGTAATAATTTTCATAATTGACATCAATTATTTGTAGTCATTTTCATTTACTCCCAAATTTTATTTGAAAGTAACTTGTGATTCTCAGAACTATCTGGAAAATCAGATACAACTATAAATTATACTACAATTATAAATATTAATTGTAACTGCCAATGAGAATATGTCATAGATTTAGGCTAGTCGAGAAACTGAGATTTGGTAATTATAGCAAAAATCTCTGATATATTTGAAAGAATACAGTATATTCTTGCTTTGCCCAATCGACTGTTGCGCTAAGACTAAAGGGCCAGAGGTTTCTTAGTTAAGAGGATGTATTGAAAAAAGTTAACAGCATAGCTAGAGCCTTACAAAAAAAAATAAATAAATAAAAAATAACAGAGGTTTTACCAATGAAGTAATTAAGGTAAATCTTAAATTAAGGTGTTAATTTTCTGGGAAAAAGATGAGAAAATCTACTAGATAATTAACAACAGTTTTTATATACCTAGGCTCATACAGTTTATTGTGTAAACAGTGTTAAAACTGAATGTTAAATTTAACCATTTTAGTATAATTATATCTACTTGATTCACTATTGCAAGTTTCTATTATATTGCAAGTACTCTATTCTAGTTTCCTCTTTAAAAAATCTGTATCTCAGAACTATAACTAATTATTAGTTTTGAATTAAAAAATTTTGAATTGAAAAAAAAATTACTTTTCTTAATAGGTTAGACTGCTGTATTGGAGAGAAGAATTATAGGTGGTATATGGCAACATTGATTGCAGCTTTCTCACAGTTGACGCTATGTTCTAATTTAATCTTGACAACTGCTTGTCATCCATTTAAAGTAATTGGTGGAATTATGTTACCTGATGATTGTAGTGATGTTTACTTTGATATTGTGTAAGTAGTTTCCGATTTGTGAGGTCATTAGCTCAAATTATATTTGATATTTAAATGGTGTTTTTGTTGATATTCAGATGATTTATACATATACAAAATATATATGTATATTCTGTATGTATATGTATATACATATGTGTATATATATATATATATATATATATATATATATATATATATATATATATATATATATATATCACTTCCACTATATGTACTTTAACAAGAATCTTACTTGGTATTTATGTGAGTTAACTTTCAAAGATTGATAGTATCTTCATTATCGAGTATCACTAACCAGGGGTTGCAGTAGAGTGATGCTCGATAATGGAGATACTATCAATCTTTGAAAGTTAACTCACATAAATACCAAGTAAGATTCTTGTTTAAGTACATATAGTGAAAGTGATAAGTGAATACAAGAATACAGTGTTGCATAGTAATATATATGTATGTATGATATATAGTTAATTGTTTTTCACTAAAAGAAAGGGAGGATGGGTATTGTATATGGCGTTAGTCAATGTTCTTTCATTGTTACAAATGGCATGTTGATACTGATTTTATCTTAAAGAGTAATATAAATGTGCAATATATATGGAGTAAAACCTCTCATATCAGGATCAGTGTGGCGACAGCCCAATCCAGATAACACAAAATCCTGATATGGAAGGCGTTATGTAATGATGTATGTTTGTACTACATAATTACAACCTTTCTAATTGGAAGTAGATGTATGACTGTTGTAAGTAAATAAGTTACTGTTATTGAAGATTCTAATTATATTTTAATAGCAATATAACACTGTAGGTACAATTTAGTTACATGCCTGTATGTACAGTTCCGTAATACTGTACTGTACATCAATTATCAGTTTTGGTGAAAAAATTTAATGGCGGTTTGCTTGTTCATTGAACACGTTTCTTTGATGAAATATCCCTCCACCTTTAAAAGAGTACTGCTGTTGCTTCATCTTGTTTGAAGTATTCGATCAGCTGGTCAAATGCCTGAAAAGCTATTGTTATGGTTTGTTTCTTTTGTTATCTCCGGGCTGTATGCTCACTAAGTATATTATATCACTAGTAGTAAACTCATGAACCATCCATTCGTTCACGCCAACACTGTTCTTTGCAACTAGATTGATGATTTCTTCATTTGTATTACTAACAATGTGTTTTGTTTGTAATACATTTTCAATCCTCTCATTGCTTGTCTTATGGCCCAATAGTTTTTACCATAATTTAACTAATGCTATCGGCCTAATTACATCCCATGCTGTAGCAATCCATAAAGTGGTATCTAGCAAGTTTACATGTTTTAGGCACCCGGAAACACTTCTTTCCGTATCCTTACCCGAAATTATAACTGTTAGTAACTTATGGCACTATTGCCCTTTGAGCTTTTCCAAGACGCCTTGATCCGTAAGTTGGCACAAAGATGTTAAAATTTGGTGGCAAAGAAACACTTTACTTTTTTTCGCGTATTTTCCATCTTTTGTGTAAGGGACAAACTGGTCCTCGAACCAATACAGATAGATTGTTTCTTCTGTTCATGCGTTTTTTGTCCTATGTACCACACAGAATTCTCTATCTCTAAGCCTTCTAAGAGCCCATGGTTTTAGGGATTTTCCAATCAATCCAAGTTTAATTTAGTACTTCCTGTAACGTTACTGCAGGCTAACTTTCTCCTTTTTTATACCCTTGAGCCCTGGTATTTTCTTTGAAGGCTAGACTGCAACTGGGAAGCATTTTGAAATTTAGGCTACTCTTGTCACAGTTATAAATTTGATCGCTGCTAATAACTTTCTCATCAAGCATCTTATGTATAAATATTTCAAACTTGGATTTTTTTCATTTGCTGAGAATTTATCTCCACCTATTTGAAGTTTCAAACACCATATCGATTTTTTCATTTCTCCAACCAAACTTCACTAGCATTAAAATCAATTTCATTTCCTATTCCTTTATGAAATTGAAGAATTTTTTAAAAAATATAAATCCAGTTACGGCTAATCCTTCTGATTTGCACTAAGTGAACCACAAGAAGAGTGCTTTGTTTTCTTAATCATTTACCATTGTCTTCATTATTTTGCATTTCTTCTTGCCTGAGCATGAACCCATTTTTTAAATTTTTCATGATATTTTTTTCAATCATTCTTTGAAATTTTGAATTCGTAGATGATTCAAATTCTCATCATTCCCCTTGAGATTCAATGTGTAGCTGTAATTTCTTTGAATTTTATCTTGTAGGTTGTTTATTTCAGTAAACCTATAAAACATATAGTAGGATGTTTTTTTCAGCATGACTTATAGATAGTTAACTGTATTTTGTATATTTCATATCATAAATTAATTAGATCAATACAAAATAAATATACCAGTGCAATATAAATATTAGGTTTTTAGATAAAGCTATATTAGAAATGGAGAATTTGGTTGCTATTGTTTATATAAAGAACACTGTAAAGCTTCAACTTCCAAGAAGACCCCACAATCATGTTGTAAATTGAATAAAACAAATTTACATTTAAGTAATGATTTAATTAATTGATTTTCATTAGATAAATTATTGGTATAAACTAAGATCTGATAGTGTAACCATATTGACCTGTTGTGAATAACATCAATTCAACTACTTTATGCTCATTTAATTTTTGTTCTTTATTTTTTAAGAATAAAATTTTTAAAATCAAAGTTTTTTCAACTACTGCTTTACCAAAAGCTTAATCTTGTACAACACATTACCATTTTCTGCATTTATTTTGAAAATAATTTTTATATTTTCTTGTTAATACTCTCCTATATAATCATTCATTATTTGGTTGTTATAGATATGCGATCATGTTTGTCACTGCTATGTACTGTCTCCTAGCAATGGTATTTATATTGGTGATGTTCCTTCATGAATGCTGGCTAATTTCAATCGGCATGACTGGTCATGAATGGCGTAACTCTTCACGGAGGTTGTGCTGCGGTTTAGCATCAACAAGGCCATACAGTAAAGGCTTCTGTAAGAACTGGTGGGACTTTATCACAGGTTAGTTTCAGCTAAAAACTCGACTCTGGAAAAGAAAAGATTAGTATCTCGACTAAGAAAAAGTAAACAAAGCAGACGTTAGAACTATTTTCTCAAAAATTATACGTTTGCTATTAACTCTTAATGACTGCTAGTTTAGAGTTCAGGTAAAGTTTTAATCATTAGCAAATTGGAATGGTCTTTAAAACAAAATTCTTTTAATATTCTGTATGCTGAATCCAAGAACACTAAATGAATGGATTCTGATAGTGTGGTTCGAAGTACTGCTATTTCAAACATTTATATTTGAAACTATTTCTTTTTATTTTACTACACAACCACAACGGATTGCTCATGGTACCTTTTTGTAACATATACTTTTATTTATATTACTTTTCTTCATTAGATTTATTAAAACTGTGGTAGAGTTAAATTCTATATATTTTTACAATTATTTTATTAGTGATTTCAAACATTTTCCAATTATTAATAGCCTAGTGTATTACATAATATCATTGGTTTTACCAAATGACCTATCAAGTATTTGTTAGTAAAAGAGGTGTTTAAAATTTTAAATTGAATCAAACAATAGTGTAATAATAACAGTTGATAATGTATTTAAGTTGTTAATGTATTAACAATAATTCATCATGTGGCGGAGATAAAAATTATATGCAAAATCACAAAACATGCGCTATTTGTATTGTTCTGTGGTTTGGTAAAGACTATGCTGACAAAAATTACTAAATACACTATTAATTATCTTATTTTTGAAAGGTTTATTGATTTTTCCAGAAATAATTTAAAAAATGAGTTAATTAAAAATGTAAAAATATCTTGAAGAAACTACCATAATTATCTAGTACTATGGTCCACTTTCAACAAATGATCAAATATTATAAGTGCTTTCAACAGAGATGTTGAAATATTTGGAGTAGAAAATAAAAATTATGAAGAAAAAATATAAATAAATGAAGAAATAGATTACCATGTTCAATAAATGCTCAACACATTAAAAAAAACACAATTTGCCACTTAAGTAAGTACATATTTCATGACTGTGTACAAAAATCATTCAAAATCATTGACTGATAGAGTTACAGATTGATTTTAATTTGTATGTAACCTTTTCACCCACCCTCCATAATACTGTTCTCTTACAGACGAATTTTGGAAACTGTTTTACTACAACTCTCAACTATACAAATTTATGTTGTAATAATTTATAATAAACACTGTTCTTGTTGACATTCTATCCGAAGCGTTTTGTTAAACTCAAGAATAATTAAATAAAACTGCACCATTAAAGACAAATCATTAACATTTGACAATTCACTTGTTTATTAACTTGTATCAACAATTATATCCACTTAGAGGCCATTACCTAAGCTAAAAGTAAAATATATTAAACGTTTTTTTAATTATATAGGACGACTGGTTGATTAGAAGAGGGGTAATTGTTTATTTTTTTGGGGGGAAAATGTCTTTTATTTTCGGTGCAGTTTGAGAATACTTACATTAGGTAAAAAAAACTATTGCTATATGATCATTAATATTGTGAAATGTTATTCAATTATATGTAATTATTTTTGTAATGATTTACCTAATGAAATATAACTATTAATGGTAAAATGTTTAAAAATAAACTTTCTGAATTACAATTTTACAGGTTCTGCAAACAATCAATCCTCCACTCTCCGTGTCTAAATATCAATTACTTCATCAACATTAAGGTTTGGTACTTGAAAGTGTTGTTAAAAAGTAACAATTACTAATTTTAGGTTAGAATAAATCATTAAATCGATCAACATTATTGCATTATGATGTATCTTAGTGAACATTGGTGGTACATTTTGAGTACTTTATGTATACCTCATTATAACAGGGTTATATATATTTTTTTTGTAATTTCACATATACTATACTTTTTTATCATAAAAACTTATATATACATTTTTGTATGATGCAAGGGTTCAGTGTTGATGCACTTATGACAGAAAAGTAAATCATTCTGTTTTTACATTTAAGATAGAGCCTATGATGGAGTGTCTTATTTATTTATAATATTACAATGATATTAAAAGTTGTGTTTAATATTGAGTACCGCTATTTGAATTTTTGGTACTCTAAAGGTTATTTACTAGATGTATTGACAAATAATTACATGGTCAGTATAATGGATAAAAATCATACTGTTGACAGTAGTAGCATTCTTGCCTGTTAAACAAAAGAACTTGGGTTAGCTGCCACAACAGCAAGTTTTTTTTCGAAATAAATAAATATCGTTTGATACTAAAAAATGCTGATGCTTATAATCTCTTATTATAAGTAACAAGATAACACAATTTTAATAAAAAATCGAATTTAACAACAATTCCTATCTGCTCTAAAATCCAGTAAACATAATTATTTTTTTTAAAAAATGTTTTAACACCATTTTCAGTAGAAAACCTTTTTTTAGTTAAGCTCATAACTTTTCCTATTCAATTCTTTAAAATCTTTTTGTATTATTTAATTTAAAAATTTACATTAACAATTTCATAGACAATAAAAGTTTTAGTGGTTATTTTAAATCAATGGTCTTATTGAATTCATTGTAGAACAGAAGGAAAGAGTAAATAGCAGAGTGATTGTTTTTATATAATTAATGTGTTACCATAGAATTTATTTGGACTGTATTGATTTTGATAAAATTTGCAAGTAAGCTTATCTTAACCTCTTTTTCAAATTATGTAATATAAAATTTGATCATATTATGATCCTGAAGTATTGTTTTTTTAGAGGTGTTAAAATAAAAACAAATTTCTTCTGATAAGAACAAATTTTTGATTTAAGCATTTTTTATATTAAAATATTGTTTGATTATGTGAAATAAATAATTTCTTGTTTTATGGAAAGTATATTTTGTAATACATAACAATTTCCCAAATCTTAAACATCATCCCTTATTACATAAAAATTTAGTTCATGACAGCTTCAAATTTTTCAATGATGTATTTGTATCATTAATTATTATATTATTATTTTCAATAATGAATTGAAATCCCCTAATTACAAGTGAAAATATGAAAATCTCCTATTAAAATTGTTTCAATTAAAAAAAAAAACTGTTAAAGATTTTACTTCAAAGGTAACCCTTGTTCACAATAGAAAGTTATTCATGTTCTGTTATATGCAGATATTGTTTTGATATTAAAAAGATAATAACAATTGAAGGATGTTTTAAGTGCCTATTTCTGCTAAGGCAAAGTCCAGGCTAACTTTCATTATATCATCAATTTCTAATTCTTTGCTTTGTCATTGTATTTTAAGTTAAACTTGTTTCAGGAGGCCCTAATCTACTTGAAGTAATATAGTATTGATTTCTTACTAAGCTATTTAAGTAAATGGATTATTCTAAAACAAGTTGAGAAAAATACAATGATAAAACTAGATGGGGTAGTTTAACTAGATGCTAAATAGTAAATATTACTATTTATCTATATAAATAGTAATATTTACTATTTAACTGATTCCAGCTGTATTTACACAAATAGTAATATTAAAACATCCAACCTAACTGTTAGTTGTACTTACATTTTAGATTACTTGTAGATTGTTGTTATGTAATATGTTTATAGTTAATGCACAATAATAATGTTTATAATAATATTATAAGTGATTAGGTAGATGTAGATGTTACATAGACTGAAGATTTATATATATGAATTCAGGATCATTCCTCAAACTTGTTGAATTTAATATTGTACTAATTTTAATAATTTATGCATCACAAAAGTATAAACAAAGTATAATTGATTGGAGCACAAATTACAGTGCATCCAACATTCTGTTTTCTATGGTGGTTAAACAAGTCTTGTTATTTAAAGATTATTTTAAAATAATTCTTTTAAAACAGTAAAAATTTAAATATCACACTAATGTAATACTTAGCCTTCCAAAATCTTACAGAAAATGTTACTATAATTTAAGGGAAAACATTTTCTCTGAAAATAGTTTTATAGTTATGCACTATGTAACTGAGGCAAATTTAATATAAATTCAATGGCGAAATCAATCATAAACATATACATAATTTAGCTATTGGCATAACATTTAAAAACCAAACATGTATAAATGAGTATCAGGGCAGATTTTTTTTCAAGCCTTGAGATATTTTATAGGTTGGAATATTTTAGATGCAGATATGAGTCTTACTCAAAATATAGTGTAGTGGTTGTATAAAATTTATTCAAACCATTTTCATAGTATTGCTTTTCTTGGAATTGCCACAAATACTATTTTAGAAATTCCCAATAAACCTCATTTTGTTCAGTTTTATCTCAGTTTTCAAACAGTTCTAGGAACTGAAGCCATTAGCTGAGTAATGCATCTTAATAAAGAGAAAACCCTTATCCCTCTTTGTTGGTAACTTTAAATTTGGTTTTTTAAGTATAATTATGTCCTATAATTACCATTATTTATTAGTTAGTTTTATACTAAAAATTCATAAGACTAGGTTTTTGTACTGGTTTAAAATACAGACATTGTTTCAATCTTTCCCCGGTTGTGGTTGGATCAATCTTTGGGTTACACTCAAAAACTAAAAAAAATTAGTTTGTTTTAGATCATAACAATGAACTGTCAAGTGTTCTTAAATATAGTTCACTTTCTTCTTTCATTATTAATATTGAAGATATAGGTCAATTCTCGTTATAACAAAATCGTCAGGTCCACAATAACATTTCGTTAAACTAAAATTTCATTATAACAAAACATAAGCTAATTGCTACAATATAGTATTAAAATTATTTAAATAATTTCATTCTTACCTTTTAAAGTTTATAGAAGTTAATATTGTTAAAGTAGAATGGTTGGAAATAAACTGAATACCGAATAATTCTTGTTTCAAATATTAACTTAACTTGAAGGTTTATTTCTAAAAAAGTCTGTGGTTTTTGTGTAGTTTTATTCATTAAAATGAATTGTTTAACAAAATTACAATTTTGAGAATTAGTAATGGGAAAATCGTGTAGAGTTAAGTAAGAGTGAATGTTATCTAAACTTTTATTTATTTATGCAAACAACACTTATTTTAAAGTTTCTTCATCTCCACTTCCACTGCCGATTTGCGGACAATTGACGGTATTCCCTTTAAATTTTACACAAATGCCTTGTCATTCGATTTGTATCTCACCAGGAAAATATTATTCACATTACATAATTGTCAGATGTTCCCAAATTCTTAAAACTGTTTGATGCAGAAACAACAGCATTCCAGAAATCAGTCCCTTCATTCACCCTCCCCACGCATTTTTTAATTTCAGGTTCCGGTCTGGTTAATTTAAAAATTACTGATTTTTTTCAGCAACTTAAAGGTTCTTGAATCTGGGTTTTTGACCAGAAATGTTATTAAGTACAATCCAACAATAACAGGACTCAGTTTGAGGAAGGTTTCTGAATTTGGTTATTGACATTGTTGTAAATTTGTTATTTTCCCATGAAATTATTATATTAACGTTTGTTATATTATTAAATATTAATATGGAAAAGACTAGTACTAGGAGATAAAAATAGTTGCTATTTGGTGCTCTTTAAGTATAAATGCACATAAATATAGGCAAAGAGAGAAAATGATAGTGCAGTTATTTTTCAAAATGTTAGTGGAGTTGTCTGTTTTGTGAGAAAAATTGTCTGTATTGTGAGAAAAACGTAGACTTTTATTCCTCGAAAAAATATGACTATTAGGGTTATTTATAGTAAAGTATTAGTAAAATTGATAAATTGCTTTAAATCTCCTTAAAAAAGGAAATTAATGAAATTAATTACACAAGGATATTAAGTAGATGCGATTATAAAGATCTGTACTCAAACCAAATTCATGAAGGGGTTTAAAAATTTGTGATAAAATAATAAAAATTGAGAATTAATATTACAAAGATAAATGGTATTTTTAAATTAAAATATCACAAGCTGGACTTTGCTCGAAGCGAGAGCATAAACAAATTTTTATTATTCTCAACAGATAAAACTAAATAAAGTTGCTTCTTGTAAACATCTTGAATTCACTTATTAAACTATAAGTAATTTTTAGTAACTAAGGGAATACTTCAGAGCTTACTTGCTGACACGTTCGAAACAATCGTTGTTGACACTCTGCCCATTAAAGTGTCAGTTTTGTAAATGAAGTGATTGTTTTGAAACAAGTCAGGAAGTAAGTTCTTAAGTATTCATTAAGTTTCAGAAAAGTTATTTATAGTAAAACCAATTATTAAATTTAGCCCATTTTATGAGATTTTAACAATATTTTGCTAGCTTATTTGTTAATTTAAATATTAATATTTTGAACTCAAAATAAATATTTTACTTAATTAAACCGATCCAAGACTTCATTTTTTTATTTTTAGTATCATTTTTGACTTGTGTTTTTTATTACATGAGCCCCAGCAGTGTACCTAAAACTTTGTAAGTGTTTCAAGTTAGGCCTCCTATTGAGTAAAATTTTGAATAGAGGTTTATAAGCTAAAATTGAAGATGGAGATGATTCCTGATTTGCGTTGTAGTTGCCACAGCTTCAGCCAATTATTTCTTGGATTGATTCCTTTGATAAACATCCTGTTGGCTTTCTCCATCCTAGTCTTACATTTCCTTTCAGCAATGCCTTTTTGCTCTGGATTATAAACACACATCTTCTCGATTTCTTCGACAATTCTTTTGATTCGTCATTGATATATAATGTTTTGATTTTATTTATTCACATATTTTTCGAATTTGTATTTTTATATACCTTGAAAAATTGTGGTACATATGATGTTTCTTTAACTAAATAAACATCACATATTAACTATAATTATCTAAAAATATCTGAAAGAGTTTTTACAGCAATTATCATAGAACCGTTATGAACCAAATCAATTGATTTGATTTTACTTGTTTCAGCTCTTCCTTCAAAACGCTCTATTATGTGTTTTACTCCCATGCAAATTTCACAAGTTTTTATACAATAACCTTGACTGTTTAAATTCATCATGATTTTTTTGAATGTTTGACTTGAAACTTTGTCACGGTTTTTCTTTACAACAATATTTACACTTTCAGAAGAAAATGTTAGCAATTGATTTTTTTAAACTTTGTTAGCAATCACAGCCATATTATTTTGATTTATTTAAACATCCCTACATCTGCTATATGATTTAAACAAAAACGTAAACAATTGAAATAAAGTACCAGTTTAAATACAGTTTCATTTCAAATCAGATATATGTAGCCTGATTTTACTACAATTATTTTATTGAACAATTTAAAATCACTTGAGTATCATTAATATCATACATATTAAAATAATCTACAGAAATTGGTTTTGCAAATATTGACTCGCTAATTCAAATTTCACTAATTGCAGATATTGTAGTTGAAATTCACTTATAACTTAATATTGCGTGTCCTTTGATTTGTAGCTTTGGAGTCTACTGCTTTTCTGGATTACAGCTATCATCTGTGGTTTTAAAATTAAGCAAATAATTTGTTACTGGATTTGTCATGTTTATGATATTATTCGCCATGTTCTCCAAGAATGCATACCAGATTCACAAGATTTTTCAGTTTTCTTAGAGATAGAAATAAAAAGTAGACAAACTTCCATTGCAGTTATATCAATGCATTGTAGAATGTTTATCTTGTTTCACAAAAAATTGTTCAGGTTCTTAGAAGCGGTTTTTCATAGCTTGTCTCTAAATTGTGTTCAGCTCTTAAAATTTCTTTGTTGCTACAGTAGAGTCTCGATAATTCAAGGTAGATGGGGCCAAGACCATCTCGGATTACGGAAAACATGCAAATACTTTCCTGTGCATTAGGAAAAATTTGTGTTTTAATGAACTGTAATACAATACTACAATCAAGAATGTACAAAATCCATTTATAGGAGATTTATTGAAAGCCCAACTCATTTCCTTTTTATACTGTATTGATATAAACATATCTTGGAAACCCGACTCATTTCTTTTGTATACTGTACTGATATGTATATTTCTTTGTAGCCCAACTCATTTCCTTTTTATACTGTATTGATATAAACATTTATTGGAAGCCCGACTCATTTCCTTTGCATACCGTATTCATATGAATATTTCTTGGAAGCCTGACTCTTTTCCTTTGCATACCGTATGGTTATAAACATTTTTTGGAAGATCGGTTCATCATTTTCTTTTAAATAGATAAAATAGTATCGAATTTAACAGAACGGAGAACTATCAGGACTCAGAATTTAGAGACTACTATATTTTCAACTTTCAGTATAGTGCTCGAATTCTCTGTTGCCTTGACTTTTAACTATTAGGTAAACAATCAAATAATCCAATAGATTCATTTGCAACCTAATTCCTAAATAAATATTAATACTATAAAATTGTATTATAACCTGTTAGCAAATAGTTGAAAATGTGAAAAAACAAATTTTGTTTATTATAACACTTGGGTGCAAAGTCAATATCAGTGTTTTACAAATATATTGAAAATGAATCACAACTCAGTAAAACCTATTATATTAACATCTTGAATTAACAATTATTAAAATTATTACATTTCCTATTTTGTATATGGCATTCGCAGGAAGAACGTATGGAGATATATTATCCTTGGGAGGAACGATGCAATTTAAGATCCTGGAATATTCCTTTAGGTTTAGAGTGATTGGTATTTTCTCTCTTGTAAAAATGTATGTAACATTTTGTGAAAGTTATTGCACTGATATCTTATGAGTATGTTGTTGCAAATTGTAGTTCATAGTATATTTGTAGGTACTCTTTTACCATTTTCTCAATGTTCTACAAGAAAGTGCTAGATATCAGATCAGTGTATATCAATCAATTATCAGTTATAAATTAAGCGCACAATATTAGTCTAGTCATTAATTTTGTATTATGTAGGTCTGTTTTATTATTGTTGTCTTATAAATATTTAATGTTAAATAAATAGTAAGTACCTAGGCTTAGTAAAATTAATGGATACAGGAAATGTTAACCTCTAAATGGATAGTTATTAATCATTCTTTATTTAAAATTGTAATTTTTACAATGACTGCTAGTTGATAACAGAACTTTAGAATGGTGTCCTCACTAGTCTCAAAATAGCATGACAACATTTTTCAACCATATTTTTCTGTTTTTACAACCTACGCTAAAAACATTGTTTATGAATACCTAGAGCTCAAGCCCATTTCATAAAGCTCTTTACTTATTCAGTGCGTCTGAATTCAATTTACCTAACTCAAAAGAAGGTAGAAACCAAACAATTTGTACGGGCCCTCACTAAATAAACTTCCTTTTTTTTAGGATGAAAAGCCACCTTAATAGATATTTAGTGACATTTTTCCTTTCAACTCTGTGTCACTGCCTTTCATTCTAGATAAATATCAACTGTGGATACTTTCACAACCGAATTACTTTTCGGGTGAGTTATTACAATTTTTATTTTGTCATATTTCTATTTATATTTTAAATCTTTGTTGAGGTATATTTATAACTAAACATATTTTAGTTACTACATATAGGCTACTAACTTCTAAAGCTTTAAAAATTGTTTGTTATTTTTTTATTAAAAAATATAACAAAAAACAATCTGTTATTCATCTTCTGTAACTTAATAGGAACCTATTCTTAACTCCCATCTGTTAGTTTTCTTAACATAAAAAATATTTCTAAATTATATTCTTATGAATCATTGTATTTATGATGGGCTTGCTAATTCTCAAAACTGCTAGAATTAAAAAAAAAAAAAAATGTTAATGGTAAGGCAAAACACGTAATGGAAAATGTAATAGCAGTTTACAGCGTTAATGTCAAACCTTTCATTGACTAAACTGTTTTAAACCATTTTACTGCTGCATTTGTAAGTTTTTACATACATGTTGTTATTATTATTATTTTTTTTTTGCCTAACACATTGAACACGGGAAATCCCATACTCGCCGACAGTGCAGTCATGCTGTGTGCAAGAATTCCAGGTTTTGCTCCACAAATTTAAATTTTTGTGATTCAAAATATCAGATTCTGATAAAGGTTGCATTTCCCAGGTGCAGCAGTCAATGAGTTAAATATGTTTTTCACCAAAGATAGTGCACCAGTAATGGTGCAAAAAAGTGTGTCTACATCTAAAAAACCCAAAAATTTGGCACCATGATCAATAGGCTCCTTCGGTACTGCTACATTGTTTTATTAATAGACTCACAAAAATAAATTTTTATAAAATTATGATAGATAGGTTTTTAATGAACAATTATTTCCCATGAATGCAATCCTGTATTGAAAATTGCATCGTTAGTATGATATTACCTCAGCATTTGATAGTCTTTTTTCACACATAAAGAAGCATCTAATTTATTGTTTTGATCAACCATATTTATATTTACATCGTTCTCTCACTCTACACATCCATTGTGGAGTTTCCATTGTGTATCTCTCTTGTTAAGACAAACTAAATCTCAATGAAGGTTTTTTTGAACATTGAGCACTGCATGGATACAATGAGAGATTTTTGGGGCTAAAAGAGAAAGTATCTTATTGTCTAAAAATGTTAATGTTATCGACTAGTTTTGTAACAAATTTTATATAAATTTCAATCTTTCATATAGAAATTTAAATACTACAAATTCAAGAAAACTTTCTTATTAAACAAAACGATAAACTGATAGATTTAAGTATGCGAATACTATGTCTGTAAAACAAATTCATTGTGCATAACTTAATTTGGAGTTAGCTACATATTGAGAAATAAAACTTCCATAGAGCGCCTAAGGACTAACTATGGCTTATATGCATAAGTGAATACCTGTAACAAAGAACGAAGTTTTTAACAAACTTCCAAACGAGTCTTTTAGGTTCATTATTTCTATATAGAATTGTAATTTCTGAACGTTGAATTAATGAACGTTTGAAGCTTTTTTTTTATTTCTTGCAAGCCTTTAACTTGATTTCCCAAATTAACACCATCTGTAGATGTACTTAAATTTAATGTTTATTGAATACTATTTAAATTTTTTATTTGTTCTGTATTGGTCTTTCTTTAATTTATAGCTTTTGGATATCAAATATGAGACTAATGTTATTTAAGATATGTTGTAATTTCACCCTATTTCATCATCATCAAACAATTGACAAGTCTGTAACTTTTCGTTTAATGAACTTTTCAAATTTTAATTTTAATTTTCACATTGTTACCTGTGACAAAATTTAATCATTTACATTAAGTTCATAAACTATGTCATTTCTTATACATAGACCCCCCCCCCCCCCCAGAATAGTAGTAAAAGCAGTATCTCGTTTTATTTTTCATTAATATTTATTGCTATTACTTTTGAGATTACCTTATCTAAAGGTTGCTATTATTTATATACAATAGAGGAACAACCTCTTCAAATTGTTGGTAAAATAAACGTATGAAGCATCATCAAGAGTTTATTTTGCGTGAATCTATTTTTTAAACTGTTCTAACTAACCAATTTGACACAAAAATCTCCCATTTCTTTCCATTTTTTTGACTTAAAAATAGTTTGTATTGTAATTTCTATATTATTTTATATGTCCCTGGAGACAAATTTATCATTGTTTAATGTTTACTATTACAGTTATATTAATTTATTAAAACCGTATTATATTAATATGATCTATTTCACCTAGACAGATTGTTTTGTATCCGTAGATTGTTTTTTTTTTCTATTAGTAATTTAGGAAAATATATAATAAATGGCAAATTTAATTACCTACTTCAATTTTTAATAATAAATCAAGCAGCTTTAAAGACCTGCTAATTTTGTCAACCATTTTTAAGTTGAATCAAAGACAGAGTATTTTCATGGGTAATTGGTGTAAAGGTATGGTAGATTAAAAGTAATAATGTAACATGTATTTAGGCTAAATTGATAAACTGCCCTAGACTAAATTGCAACTACCCTAATCCTAAATTGCTTAATATTCATGGTGCAACTAGACGGACAGTTGTTATCAAGGTTTTATTTAAATAAAAATTTAAAAAATTATTTCCTGGGCTATTTAATAATCACAAACAATATTTGATCTGGCTTGTGAGTGAAGGTTTATTTTTTAAAATTAAGTTTCGATTGTGTAGCTTCGGTCATTGAAGATGATGACATAATGTCATTGAAATGTGTCTGATATTCTTCTTGATTTATTAAATGTTCAATTATTTGCGTGTTCAGTTACTTAAGGTTCGCATAGCTGTTATTTTTTATACTATTTCTTTAAACTATTCACTTATATGAAACTGTGTGATAGGTTATTTTTATTTTCAAAACTAACTTTTGTACTAACTGACTAACTATGACAATAATTAAATGCATAAACTTTATTTAATGTCTTTTAATAACTTTTTAATGTGTTTAAGGTTAAAGACAGATCACAGACCAATTCATGCTAATACAAATACACTCTACATTTTGATTTTCTATCAAAAAATCCTTTTCAAGAGCTAAAAGTTTATTAATTTGATATTAAGCCATAATTTACAGTTTTTACAATCGTAAACAATATGTTTAACATCAATAAAATCAAATATTTCATTACTCTTAATAAATATTAACTTTTACAAGTCATATTGTGATCAAAATTAGACTTGTCTAGTAGTACAATTTGATTTGTAAATGTTTATATTTAATAAGAATATTGTAGTCTTTGATTTTAATGAAGTTAAAAATATTGTTTATGAATTTTAAAACTTTAAATTATGGCTCAATATTAAATTAATAAACTTTTAGCTCTTGAAATGGATTTTCTGATAGAAAATCGAAATATAGAGTGTATTTGTATTAGCATGAAATAAATAATTAAATGATAATACCAATTCACAATCAATAATGTATTCCTCAAACAAATATCAATAGCAAAGTCATCATTAATAGTGAATAAATCTAATACAATATCCAAACTCTAACTGTTATGCTTTAGATGTTTGTTGTATTTAGCTGTACTCACTTGTTGATGAATTTGTCATTGAAATGCATTTGAAGAATAAATTATTGATTACTATAGTTTGTTGTTATTTAATTATCACCTGTGCTTTCAAACGTTTGGTGTAATTATGACAGTGTTCAATATTAAAAGCAATTATTTTAATCAACATTGTCAAGTTAAGAACCAACATAGATACATTCTGTTATTAGATAGACATATAAAGGAGGTTCAGAAATTTAAAACATAAACATTTTTAATTTCCTTTATTTTTCCAAACTTTTATTTAGTAGACAAATTAATTTAAATATCTTGCTGAAGTAAATGAAAATTCTTCTTTCGAAGAAAGTTATTTATTTTCTTTAGACATTTGTAAACCATAATGCATATGGGTTAAAACTTAAACAAAATAAGTGTCCATCTATACATCATATGGTCAGTTATATTATATTACTTAAATGGCCCAGTAGACTCCTATCCAAAAGCGAGAAAACCTTGAGAATACAAATAAATTTATATATTACATGCCAAAAATGTATGAATTTTTCCATCAAGTTAAATTGTCTGGTCTTCTCAAGAGAAGAGAGACAATAACTAGTTTAGGTCCAAAAAATTTGCTTAGTCTAGAAGTCTAAAACTTCAATTATTATAGATAAAAAAACTCAGTTTAATGGATTTGGAAATTTCACACTTTTGGATTTTTGTAAAGCAAAAGCATGGGTTCCAATTTTTATAGGTATTGCAATGTTTAACATGTGAAAACTACTCAAATAAGAGCTGCATTCACTCAAAATAAAATTAGTAGAACTGTTTAGGATATTTCTTTTCAATGAGAAAAAGTAGAGATGGGTTATTACCTTATTTTTTTACCATTGCTAACAGTTAGATTAGTGGTCAAATTATGAAATATTTTGTTACATTATTTTCTGTATTTTGTTATTTCCGTCACTTGTAACACATGCAAAAGTAATTTTTTAACAAAAGTGAAAGTTACAGAAATAATGTAGAACAAACTATTTTTATATATTGGCAAAAATATTTACTCTTACCAAAAGATATTGGTTAAAAACCTTATTCTGTTTAATATGTATGATTTTACTATTTTAGGTTAGTCTGTTTGGTTTAATTTTTATTTATAAAACCAAGTATTTTAATGAACACATAGCTCAGATTGTATTAGTGTTGCATTTTATTTTTTTAAACAACATTGTGTAAAACATTTAGAGCAATTTAGTAGTTAAGAAACTCAACAGTTGTTAGAAAATGTACTGATTTGTGTATTATATTTGATTTTTAATGTTTGTGTAGACTTATTTTTTCCATTTATCTTCTCCCAAGTTCAAAAGGTTTAGGGATTACTAAGCGTATTTCTAAACTAAGGGCCGTTTGTTTATATTCCCTCATAGTTCGCGTGTCACCGCAACGAGCGCTTGCGTCGCGTCCCGGCATGCCTTGGCAACAACTACGCTCAGTTACAGCTGTGTAGCTAACCTGTGCGTTGTGTTCTGTGCTTGCAAAATGTTCAAGGTTATCAAATCGCCCGCCCCTTGCGAAGTTTGTTCTTTTATACAGTTTTTGTCGGCAAGAAACATGTCTGCTGCAGAAATTCACCGACAGATTTCTGAAGTTTACGGTGCTAATGCCATGTGTGAAGGAAAAGTGTGTAAGTGGGTTCGAGACTTCAAAGATGGCCGCGACAATGTCCATGATGAAACGCGATCTAGTCGTCCATCTCTAATGTCAGACGATTTGCTGGCTTCAGTTGAAGCGAAAATTCGTGACAACAGACGCTTCACGATCATTACTCTCTCACACGAATTTCCGGAAGTTTCTAGGTCTGTGATTTACAAAATTGTTCATAAAAAATTAAACTTTAAGAAACTGTGCTCGTGTTGGGCCCCTAAACTCCTGACGAAGGAGGACAAACACGAAAGTCTCGAGAGTTCCTTTAATTTTCTGACACGTTATGACGAAAATGGTGACGACATGCTGAGTCGGGTCGTAACTGGAGACGAAACGTGGGTTTCGTATTTCACTCCCGAATCGAAACAACAAAGCATGGAATAGAGACACACGCAATCTCCCATAAAGGTCAAAGCCAAACAGACTTTGTCACAGCGCAAGATCATGGCGTCCGTGTTTTGGGATAGGCATGGTGTTTTGCTGGTCGACTTTATGGAACGAGGAACGACAATAAATGTAGAAGCCTACTGCCAAACTCTGAGGAAGCTGCGCAGAGCGATTCAAAACAAGAGACGTGGCATGCTCACAAAAGGAATTTTGTTTCTGCACGATAATGCAAGGCCTCACACTGCCGCTCAGACTCGAGCTGCATTGGACTCTTTTGGCTGGGAAGTTTTCTTTTTTTTTATTTTCAAACTGCCCTTACTTTAAGAATACCCCTCGTATTTTGTAAAATATTATACAAGTTATTTAAGACCTCAAGGCAAAATAATCTTAAAATAGAAATCTTACTGTATTTACAATTTTTACTTATACACTGTAACAACAAGGGCAAGCAAAACAGTCCTCTCCTACATCAATACACATAATGTATCTACCAAGACATTGTTCATCACACAAGAAATCCTAACACTTTTGAAGTGTTCAAATCCATTTGTTGATCCTGGTTCTACTCAAGCAACTCTCTTCATGTTGCTACTATATTCTATGAATAATTTCAACTGGTTTTAACCTTTTGAGTTGAGGAAACGTATCATCATTTGAATTTATTCCTTGGTGTAATCAGACAAAGGATAACTCATCTGCTTTGAACAGTCTTTTAAATACAATCACTAGTAGCTGAGAATAAAATAATACTTTCAATTAAAAGCTGATAGGTGTCATGAGTTACAGAACAATCGGTTCTACCATAACCAATTGTAGAGAAATTCAAACCTTCCTTAATTTTTTATTTGCCCTACCTTATTAATTTGCAAATAATTCCTACAGTAGAATTTACTTTAGCCATTTCAGGATGTGCCCCATTATCAGTTAAATAGTTTACTATTGCTATTTATTAGGAATATACTGTGGTTGAATTTAATAATAAACTAGGTTTGTGGTTAAGAGATTTTTGTATATTTATTATTAAACAGTTTACTGTCTAGACAAAACATGCCACAAATTGTTTATAGATTTCACTGTACTGTGAAATAATTTTAGAAATGATTTTAGCCAATATTTCACTCAATGGATTTTACTAATTCGTCAATTTATGTATACAATAACTTAGGAATATTATTTTTTCTAATTTTTTCTCAGAAAACCTCTAGAATACTCAACATTTATTAAAATCGTTTGTTTTTCATGTACTTGTAATTTGTTAGTCAATTTGAAAAATATAAAATTTTGATTTAAGTAGTACAGAACCTTGATTATGTGATTTATAATTGCAGAATTAAATCTGACAAGCTTTAGCTGCCTCAACTATGTTTTTATCATTAAAAAAGACTAATATCAAATGTAATTATTTTACCTAAAATATTTACTGTCTTTTGACAAACAGACCAACAGGATCAGTTTGAGTTCCACTTTAATAATCAGTGATTTTTAATTGGTGGAAGGTTTGATTAATCCATTCAATAAAATGGAAAACTATTTAACAGTATAAATACTAAGGGGCCATCCCTTGATTACGTAATGCCGCTAGGAGGAGGGGGTTACATTTATTGTTATGCATCGTTATGGAAGGAGGAGGGGGTGTGCAGTAGCATGACATAACTTGAAATTTCAACTTTGACTACATTAAAATCTCTTTTTACTTAATAATTAAACTTTTGAGTACATAAAATGTACTTAATATTAATAATGAACTCAAATTAAATCTATTTATAAAAAAATACATGTGTTTAAAGTACTCTATTAAACTTCCTATTTATGAGCATTATTGGAGAAAATATTTATCGCTCCGATATCGCCACAGTGCACAGTACGACGATTAGGCGGCCTATCAGATATCTACCGCGGTCTCTGTGTATCAGCTGAAGCACCAGTTGTTACTTATCAGTAATAGTTTTTATGAAACGATATTTTTTTTAATTGGATGGCAACATCTTTTCAGGCTAAACCAGTGAACTCAAAAGAACACCGAAACACTTGGTCATGACTCATCACGAGAGTTATAAAATTTGTATTGTGCCATAATGCGCATGTCTGAGTTTGATGGACTTCTGAGTTCCCTGGGCCAAACACGACATAAAACTAAGTTGTTTTAAATTTATGAAATTTGTAGTATTTCTAAACAATGTGTGGAGTTTGATCTATATTAAAATTAGGCTTGTTATGTATGCATATTTTTTTGATCAGTGTTGTCTGTCATGGCACACATGATACTCTGTGAGAAGATGAATAGTTTGGACAATGTTACAAATGGGTTGATCACCCTGCATTTAAATTAATTTTTAAGTCACATTTTTTAAAACAATATTTTCAATTTATGTTTAAATTAATATTGTTTTGACTTTATATGTAACCTAAAGTTTATTTTGATTTTATAATTTCTGTTTGTTTTCCAGTACACGTGGGGTCACATATTTAAAAAAAATTGTTTCTTATTCCTGTTTTATTTATTTAACAAAGTTCTTTTTGTTGTTCATTATATTATTAGCATAATATTTATTGCCACACTTGATGTACTTCTTTGTTGGCCTGCAAATTCGTCATTCAAAACAATTAGTCTAACTCTGTAAAGAAGGAGGACAAGACTACATTATGTAATTATGTGGAGGGGAGGTTAGTTACTACCGTTACAGGTTCGTTATGGAGGGGAGAGGGGGTTAAAAAATCATCCATTTTAGTGTTAGGTAATTTAGGGATGGCCCATAAGATGCACAGGATTCTGTGTTAAACAAATTTTACTGTATTAAAATACAAGGCTCTAAAAGACAAGCATAGGCTTAAGCACAGTGCACAGACTTAAGCTTCTAGGTAAATAAATGTCTTTTGTACAACACCAAATTAAGCAGGTTACAATTCTATTTGGATTTCAAGGAAATACACATATTTGTATTTAGTAACTAAAATCTATCTACAGGTATTTAAACTGTTTGAGAAAAGTAAAGTCATTTTATCATTTACTTTGATAAATTCTCTTAAGTTTTAAATACTTTTAGGAATTTATCTTGTATATTATAAAATTTTAAGTTATTTTAATTGTTGCTCTTTAAAGTACAATCTTTTTCTTCTACTTTTGATTAAGGAATGACTTGTCAGAGAGTTTCTTTGACTTGTGGTTAAAGTAATATAATTCTTGGGTTAATTAACATCTAACTTTTAAATATTCGTGATCTAAAGTGACATATTTTAACTAAAATCACTTATACATATGATATTATGTTACACTTGAATATGGTAGCACTTACTTTTTTAATTATTGAGGGCAGCTGTTTCGGGAGATGTGTCCTATTGTCAACTCAGACTGTAACTCGCGATTCTTGAGATTCAGTCTGAGTTGATAATGGTTAACATTTCCCGAAATGGCCGTCCTCAATAATAAAAAAATTAAGTACTACTTACTATAGGCAAATGTAACATAATAATATACATACAATTGTTTTTATTTTTAAAAAAAGTAGTTCACATGAAGATGGTACGAAATAATAAGACATATTTTCAATTGGAATTTTGATTATACTTTGCAAAATCCAGTTTTTTTCACATTGTAGCTACCTACCTTGGGTGACTAAGTACAGACATTTTGGTTCATTTATTACTTAGGTGTCTTATCCCTGTTCTAAAAGCTTATGTTGAGAATGGAATGTGATAAAATTCTAAAAAAAGAATTTGACTCCTGTGATTAGTTAATTCATACTTACAGCCTTTGGTATACAACCATTAGGATTAATAAAATAATAAAGTTTCATTAATAAAGTTTATTATAAGAGTATTAAATTTGAATTACACTATTTTGGCAAAAAAACCACTACTTACTGATTTATTCAACAGAAGTGTTTCACACTAGGACAATGCATTATTCAATCAGCATTATTCACGTATGCTGAACAAATCAGAAGTAGTGGCTTTTTTTGCCAAGTTAATGCTAAAAAGTGTACTTATACAAAAACTTCAAGATGTACAACACACAAACTGCAAGCTTCAATTTGAAGTTAGTTCAGCTTTCTAGTTCATCATTTAGCATTGGACAGAAGTCTGGCAGTATCTCTTTAACTTTGTGTCTCCAGCTCTGCCTGCGCAACTCCTGCTCTCTGTTCAGATGGGCACACTTGCTGAATTGTTTCCATCGTTTGAAAGTCCGTTGTATCAGACGCCTGGAACCAATTTATGATTAATATAGGTTTGTTCTGTTATATTTTATTTATATCAGTGCTTAGTTTTTAATCTATGTATCTATTCAGTTGATATTTTATTGGATCAATAACCCATTTTTCAATTGGCAGGATATATTTTATCATTTCCTGAGATTGTTTTTTTAGACCAATAATTATGATACTTTATAACACTTTTAAATACACAGAAACATATACTATTGAACATCTAAGATTTCAAACCTTTTTTTATGTATAGTGAATTTATTTATTTACTATCCTACAAAATCTGAAAAATAATGATGTTCACAGCGTATCATAAAGTTTAATGTTGTGACGTGAACAGCGGGAAGATGATTTTCCACATTTCCTTAGCTTTAATTCTTTTAGTGCATATTTTTCGGATAAAATTTGTATTTTATAAATCTAGAAAAAACTACAAACTAACACTTTATGTACATTTCGATTACAGGGAAACCATTTTAAAATGCTAGTTATAAACTAATCGTGAGACAAATTGTTACATAAAAAATGTTGATGGTTGACAGCTGCCCCTTTACCTGCTAGCCAAAATGTACAAAGAAAGTTAATTTAAAGTTAATAAATTAATTTTGTTCTGGTGATTGAGGTTTTATGGTGTATAAACCTGTAGATACTATCTATCTTTTATATGTTCCCAGTAAATAATAATATTTTAACACTTACTGAGTTACATGCAGAATAGACTATGAATACTAGCGTGGAATGGTTAAAGAAATTTGTTGAAAACTGTATCGAAATTGTTACAAATAATTTAAGATGAAAATAAATTAAACTCATTTTTATTTGTGGTGTATCTATTTTTAAAGATTGAAAATGGTTTCTGTATATGTTAATTTAGAAACATGGGTGGATACACAAGTTTCACAATTGTAAGAAGTGTACAAATTAAAATAACAAAACACAGAATGGTAGAACAATATAGCACGCTCAGGCAATAGCGAGTGTCTAATACATTGTTTCCCAAACTGGGGCGTGAAGGCTAGTCGGGGGGGGGGGGAGGGGGGTGAGACCAGTTGGAAAATAGTTAGATGAATTTTCATTTAGTTAAACTTTAAGTACACAATTTATCAAAATTTAAAACTAAATTTACACCTCAGATTTTTTTTAATAGGTAATTTTATTGACCATGATCAGAAAATTTAAATGAAATATATGCATTTATAAAAGAGATATTAGTATAGGTTGTGCAATTTTGTAAACTTGAAATTAAATCAACATGACAGATTGATAAGAATAATAAATACTACCAAAGTGTTGCAACTCGAATGTTTGCCTTTCAATGTGCCAACAGCCCCACAATAGAAAAATCTTCATTTTGGATAAAACACTTAAAAATGTATCACAGGCAGCTATTCGATTATACTTGCCTTTTTCAAGCACCTACTTGTGGGAAATATATTTTCAGCATTTGTTGCAATAAAAACCAAATATAAGCACAAACTTGATGTTGCTAATAACTTGCATTGTGCCTTTACTAAAATACTACCTTGCTAGTGAAAAATGCAAGCTCGTCCTTCTCACTAACGAATTTTCCTATTATGAGTTAAAACTTACCTCGTGAATTACAATTTGAAATATATATATAATATAATACATTTATATTTGTTTCTTTTTCATATGCCTATAACATTTATTTATATTAAAAAGTGGAGGGGCATGGGAGGCTTTCATTTAAAGAAGAGAGGGTATATAAAGATATGTTATACAGGTATATGTTTACAAAAAGTCTGACTTATCGAGATATTTTATAATACAAGCTAAAGATTTAGAATCACAAGCATAATTATAAAGGTCTAGCTAAAATTTTATTTTATTTGAAAAAACTTTTAATTCTCATTAACATTAGGTAAGTTACTTTCTAGTTACCTATTGTAATGCTTCCAAGCTTCTTCCATCTGTCTTAATGAATGCAAATATTGCTGACTTGTGTACACACACCATCTGTGGAAGTACTTCAGCTGAAGTTTAAATTCAAAAAGGTCACTGCTTACTTGTTCCTTCCTGATGATGTCTTCATGATGCTGGACAATAGGTAAAAATGTGTGAGATAAACAAAGGTAATTTCAATTTATTAGTTTAAACAATATTCCACACAGTGATCTTAGTATTTGCTCTATAAACTGTGCGAAAATTACAGGGTTTCTCATGTGCACTGAGAAAGGTTTCAACCTTTATTATAACTAGCAGTGAATATTTTAATTGAACTTATCTCAGAAATTTAAAAATAATTAAGTTTTTAAGTAAAGTTTTTAATTGAAAATACCTCCATTGTAACCATTATAGTTTATCACTGAAACCAAAGAAATTAATGATTGGTACAACAAATTTAATATAAACTTCATTTTTTTTCTTTGTTATAGTATGGAGAATGGCATTGTTTTGTGTGTTCGAATCATGAATCACAAAAGATATTGATGAATTGGTTAAATCAAAATAAGCCCAAGTATCCCTTTAATTGAAATTTTTCAAAACTCGTCAAAAAGATTTGTGCAATGTTTGTATTTTGATTTATTAATGGATATAAACTGTTTTGAATTTTTACCTGCATCTCGCGACCCCCTTAGATTCTACCGCGACCACTGGTCGCTATATATAGGCATGAGGTAAGCTCTGCCCCCCTCTCTGCTCTCCACTAACAAACAGCAATCGGCCAACAGTGTCAGAAAATGCTAAACTATAATAATAAATGTGTAATATGCACTACAGCTAATAGCAATAAATAAAATTAAACCACAAAAATACGACATCGTATTTTAAAATAATTACTAATAAAGTAGGCCTACAGAATATAGAGATGAGTTAGGGATAGGCCCTTTATTTGCATTCATTAATTTATTATCTGATGAGACTAAAAAAATACTTTCACAACAATTGAGTAATTGTTTGAGTATTAACTCCATATTAGTCATATTTTTAGATATAATGATTCATTTTAATTAGTTTTTATTTAATTTATTGTTGTTAGATGTAGTTTATATTACATATTTATTATTATAGTTTAGTATTTTCTGACAGAGCTGGCCAATCGCTGTTTGTTGGTTGAGGGCAGAGGTTACATATAGCAACCACATACAATGGTTGTGCTTCAGTCTAGTTTGTAACTTATTGTTTAGTAGATTGTATTTTTGTAATAAGACACTCTGATGATGGTGATGATGACATGGTAATCGAAATGGGTTTAATATTAAGTAACTTGTATTATCAGTTACTTGCCAGTTACAGTATTTCTTATTATTTTTGTGGTATTGGGGTTGTTTCCAATATTGTTATTGTATTATATTGTACCACTGTGTTCTTGATATTGTATATTATTCATATAAAAATAATAAATACAAATTAACTACAAGAACTATATAACAATCACCTAATAGGTAACGGAAGAACTTAAATAAGATAGTGAATCAAAAAATTTCAAATGAAAGGTTGTTTTGTGGTTGGTTTACAATAATGATGCAACATGCGTACGTAACTAAACAAGGATACAGAACTCCAAACTTCTAACGGGCCCAGAATATCAACCCGTTTCTAAGATATGTTTCACATATAACGGTCATTCACTCCCTGCCTATGCTAAGCAGTTTATAAGCAACAATATAAAGCAAGACATATCACTATGATTATTCTCTATTCAACACAACTCTCCATCTTGTGTGTAAATTCTCATTCTGTGGAGTTTTTTATTTTATTTTTTTGTGGGTTATATGATGAAATATTATTTATTAATGTTGTGTTTGTTTTATTTATAATTATATTATCTGTTTAAATAATCACCTTAGATAAATATATTGAAAAATTTAATGAAAACTCAATTTCATAACTTAAAATTTGTGGAAAAATTAATAGTTGAAGGTTAGGGGCGAATCAATGAAAACATTTTCCCCCTAGATTGTAAAAAAATGTTTCAGTAGCTTATTTACAAAAACGTCCTAGCTAACTGTTATTGTGAAAAAGTGATGATTGTTTTGGCTCTATAGTTTTCGGTTTGATAGTGGGAGTGGAATGTGTGTAGACAGGTCAGTTGTAGGGACCTTTATCATTTAAGTAAAAAAATTGTTTCACTTGGAAAATAAGTTAAAAAATAAAACCTTATGAACCATAGATATTGCAACAGAAATCAACTCTGTTGGTAATTTTAATCCAAAAACAAAATGAACAGGTATCCAAAAACAGTCTTGGTAGGGTAATACACTATTTAATGCTCTGCAGTATTCATAAACTTTCTTTGAAGAGTCTTACCGAAACATGATATTCATTTAATCGTAATGACTTCTTCGATTTGCTGCCAGAGATAGGCAATCTGGATGGTGTACTGAAATATCATCTGAGAAGGCCTCAACCTTAATATACAATTTTCATACCTTGACATGAAAAATAAGGTTTTTTGAACCTTATTGTTCATACAATAAGGCTGTATGAACAACAACTAAATGGCTGATCTACAGAATGACAATTAATGCAGGTTTTGTTTCCATTGTGCTAATAAAGCAACTGGTGTATAATATATGAGCCAATCTGTAATTATGTTGCATTTTTTCAAAGACTGTAAACTGGAAGAGTGATTCATTACCTTTATAAATGTATACGATTGCATAAGTAACAGACTTTCTAAAATTGTAGGAGCTGTTTTAGGTGCTTTTACTCAATCAGAAACTTTTTGTTTTGGCATATCTTGGTAAATCTGTAATGAGTGGTGTCAGATAGATGTTTAGACTTTGTTGAAATATAAATTCTCAAATGCTAATTATTTTTACTGCTAAACTACTCAATTAACTTTTGATTGGTAGTAATGTGTTAGCTTCGTAAATGAAATTACTGTTTCGATATGCATGACCAAGTAAGTTAATAGTTTTCCCTTAGTTACTCTAATACTTAATTATTATTTAAATTTTGGTATAAAAATGTTTACCTGAAAAAATTTAAATAAGTAGAGTATTTTTTCCAACATCAGTGGGTTTTCTTTATTTCGTGTCTATGTTCAATATATAATAAAAGACGCCTCAACATTATGTAACCTCCAAGTACCAGTTGTTAGCAGCATTAAGGATTTATAAAGTTAATAAATCACATGTTTTGAGACAGTAGGAAATTTAGGATAGCTGGGTTAATAATACTAGAAATGTTTTTGGATCAAAAACTTTACATAAAAAGAAAAGGTTTTTATATTTTTTTAAGGGTTTTTTTTCTGATATAATAAAACCTATGATATTTTGTACAACCTTACCTACATAAAGAGTGCTAACAGTTTATGGATGTCAAAGCATTTAAAAATGTTTAAATCAGTTATACACATACTAATAAACACAGAAAGATATTAGGCTACTGCCACTAGTAAAAATTTGTGTTCCCACACCCCAAACAAGTGATTAAACAGAATTAAACAGAAGTATGTGATATCATTGTGAGACAGGTTTAAAAATTGTGAATTATGAAATTCAAACTATTTCATATTTATTCGATTGCTGTCCTAAATACCTATAAGAAATATTTCCAGCTGCTCTAATCAACATATTTTCTTCAAATAGAACACATTTATTGATAAAGAAAGGCTGATTTATCAGTGAGATAATGTACTTTATAAAAATTATATTTTTAAGAGTATGATTTCTTAGAGTGAGCTTTTCAGTTTTTCTGAATATTCATTTGTAGATTCTTTTTTTATGCTATATGTGCTACATAATGGAAAACTGTGTTGGGTCCAAAATGTGTGTGATCATTTAATATGTTTCTTTATCCGTTGTGTAGTGTTTGTATATCTCGTATGTTTCTAAAGTTGTTGGTTTTCTACTTTGTTTTAATATGTGGAGAATGTTTAAAATAGTATGTATGTGTGTGTTGTGTGTTTTTTAGGTGTGTTGCATAGCTGGAGTTTGGGTTTTTTGATTTCTTTGGGCAATGTGTTCTTCAAAGCGTGTATAGAATGACTTATCGGTTTGGTCGATATAATAGCTGAGACAGTCATTACATGTTAATTTGCAAATACTTGAGAGTTTGTATTTGTCTGTTTTTGAAAAGGTTGTGTGTGCTGCCTTAAAGTGTTTGTTGTTTTCTAAGATATTTGATAGTGAAGTTTTTTGAATGTGGAAGTTATTTTGTGGAATCTGGAAGAACATCAACATATGGCCATGCAGACAAACCACACAAAAACAATAAATACATATCCCTCACCTACCACAGCAAAAACACTCAAAATAGCTTCCACATTCAAGGTTATTCCATAAACACTTCAAAGAACACATTGCCCAAACAAATCCAAAATCCAGATACGCAATACACCTAAAAAACATGCAACACACACGGATATAAAACTAATTTAAATATTCTCCACATATTAAAACAAAGTAAAAAACTAACAACTTTAGAAAAATACAAGATATACAAACACTACACAACACATAAAGAAAACATATTAAATGATCACACACATTTTGAAACCAACACCCTTTTCCATTACATAGCACAAAACCAAAATAACCCACTCCTTCCACAGTCATAAATCCATCCCGACAACCTTTGTAACTAACGCGATGCCGCCAGTAGAGGCTTTGCTTGATAAAATGGATGATCATTTCAAAACGCATCAGCAAATAAGCCCATTACATATTCACTTAGTTAAGTATCTTTTAATTATAGGTTAATTCTTTGGCTGTATGTTCTATCTATAGAGATGTAAAAATCAGAAGAAACCGACTTCAATAATAGTTACTGATTTATTTTTTCATCATCAGATAAGCTAAACTACTCTGCAAATAAAACAGTAAGTTACCATATATCCCATCTTCAAACTACAGTTTATAAAGTAATTAGCATTCTTAGTAATCTCTAGGTAATAATAATTTCACTTGATTACTTTCATGATATATATTTTGACGTTTGCTTTATATATATCAAATTGTTTCAAGAAAACAGAAAATTGCCCACTAGTGAAAAGTCTATAGCTACCACTGCATAGCAAATAAAATTAAGCAAGTGGTTTATTTTTTAATAGCCAAGAGCCAGCTGATTGTACTACCACCTGTCTTGGTTAATATTTTGTTTTAAAGGCTTGCCAATGAAGATTGTACACATCAATATACTGGGATTATTTAATTATTCAAAATTATGTTCAAACACAGCCGGCAAGTAATGTCAAAAGAGTAAAAAGTGTAAAACAAGTACTTTTTTGAAAAAGAGTTATAATTATAAATGACATAGGTAAGGTTCTTAGATAAAATTCAAAGTAGCCCCTACCTTATGCTATTATGTGTAGAATTAGCTTATTGTACAATTAAGCCTTAATTTTCACACTAACATTTCAATCCCCCTAAAATAATTTGTGGTTCATAAAACTATTTGTTTTTTTTTTTTTTTGTCTTGGCCACATATATGTACTCTAAAAAGCTATAATCATTCCCACAACCAATATAATGGCATACAAAAATGTCTCATTTGTTCTAAAAACATTTTGATTTAGTAAATAGTCTAAAAAGTTAATTTTTTATGCTGTCATAACTTCACTTTCTGATATCTCATCTCTGTTGTGGATGTTTTCCTATACTTTTGTTTGTGTTTTGTCATCATGTTTTATGTTGAAACTTCAGTAATTGGATTTTTTGTGATATATTCTTAACGGATTTTTAGAGTTTTTGGTATCAGAAAGTTTTCATAAAAGTATTTTGTTCTTGACTATTGATTTTTTGGCCAGTCAGATCTGATTAAATCCTATAGATATCAGAAATGAAAATTCCCCTTCCAAAGGTAAATTATAGTTAGGATGAAGTAACAACATGAATTTTTCTTGCTTTGGTTGGGATGTGGCTTATATTTGCTTTCTACATACCCACTTTTCAGGGCTAGGGATTGGCACATGAGTGCAATTGTGTCTACATTGGTAAACAAAAGTACTTGTATTTGAAAATGCTAATTAAATTCAATTGGAAAAAAGCTTTAAACAAATTGAGATAAGGAACTTGTGTGTGTGTTTGTTGTTTATTTTGCTCTCTATGATATTTGGCAACTAAGATGGTTGTCTATCAAAATTACTAATGCACTTTTACTAACAGTGTTATTTTCTAATAAAATTTATGCTAAAAAATGATTTCTAACAAATATCTTTATTTAATATATTATTAATCCAAAGTAATGGTATTAGCAAGTAGGGTTAAATATTCTACATTTCGATTTTCCTCCTTATAAAATTTATATTCGGATACAATAGACATAAGTCTTGCATAAATAGCTTTCCACTCCTTTTTTTATTTAGCTTTAACTATACGTCCTAAAGCTAACTCACTTATTAAAATTTCATAGTCTTTTTGAAGTTTGTTGAGGAATGTATATATGCCCAGATGGTTTTTTCCAACAACCAAATTAAATCCACCCCTCACTATGATTGTTTGTACATTAAGAGTAGTATTATATTGATTCCATAATGTAATCGGGTATCGAGGAGATACAGCCCTTCAACGTCCACATGTGGGTATCCCTAAAACATAATTCTTTTCAAAGTAGTCTATAAAGGGGCAGTTATTCTTCAACTTCATCTCTCACAAGTTCATCATTGGAAGAACAAATGCTAAAGCCAAATGCATGTGAGCTCCAAGCTTTCTGTCTTGATTCTCACAGTCATTATATACAGCCCTTCACTTTGAACATGACGGTAGAAGGATTGCCAAGATGGAATAAACAAGCTAACAGAAGATCAGTATCAAATGTGGAATTACACCCATTCAAAATAGCGACTTCAAAATTTGTCATGATTCTCTGTAATCTGCAGTTTTGAACTTCGTAAGTCATGAGCACAATTTATAACTTCGAAATACGTATTCGTATTGCTCTGAAGATTTAGTTTTTATAGCATTCACTTTTTGAAAGTGCATTAGAAAAAATTAATATTTAGAAAAATGCAATATTAGAAATTTATAATTTTAAAAGTTACATTAGAAAAATTGATCAGGAACGACTGAAATACCGACAATATTTCCCTTGTAGAAAAAAAGTTTTTAAATCAACTTAAGTATTTCGTAAAAGTTGTTTTTCATTTTACGTTCATGCAAGCCATTATGTTACAAAATTTCATAATGACATATTAGTTTTTAAAGGGAATATTTATTTCATTGTAAAAATTTTACTTACATAATTAAAATGTGATTTTTTCATGTTTATTAAAAATTTAAATGTTTTATCTTAAATTTGTTTTTATTTTTAAAAAATTAAACTTGTTCATTATGTTATAACAAATTATCTAATTTATACAACCACCTTCTAACTATATATTATATATAGAACAGATTTATTGTACAAAATATACTACAGTTTACATTTTTGCATCCTTACCAACTGCCATGTCCTCCAATACTTCTGCAACAATGATACATTGTAATATTGATTAGCAATTTCCATCTTATGCTCAACTGATTCTTTACCAAACTTTAGCCATTGGTTTAAGTACTTCTTTTTAAGGCGATTTTCATAATATATCTGAATTTGAGTAATCCTTTGATTGCGTTCGTCAACTACTTTCTTTAAGGCGTGAAAACATTTTTTAATTAGTTTCTGGTTATAATGTGTTTTAACAGCCAAAGTTATTTGTTTCATTTCGAACTGTTTCAACTGACGTTCTATGAGTTGTTTCGTTTCCAGATCTTTTTTCCGGTCTTTTTCTATTTTTTTCATTCTCTTTCTTTCCTCTTCTTCTAACTTCTTCATATTTTCTAGTTCAGTTTCTTCACACCTTCTCCTTTCTTCGATCTCCATTCGTCTCAATTTTGCTAGTTTATTTGCTTGTTTAATTTCTTCCGCTCTTTTCATCATATTCTGCACTAAAGCTTGACAATTGTTTTCATTAGTTACTTCTGATTCTGTTTTTTGTTTTATTATTTTTGCTCTTGTTTTTAATCTATGGTCAAAATTTTTAATAGCAGTTTCAGCTTCTTGTTTAGATTTTTGAACAAATTTTTTTGATTGATTTAGTAAATGTTCTTCATTTAGTTTACCAATAATTTCTTCTTGTTTCACTAACTTCTCTTTTTGATTTGCTACAATTTTCAACAGTGCTTTATATCTGTTCTCATATACTTCACTATTGTCTTTAACTTTTGATTTTAAAATGACCGCTTCTTTAGATACAGGTTTATTTTCTGATTCTTTTTTTTCTAATTTCAGTTCTTTACTTTTAATCACTACAGATTTCACTAAATCAGCAAGTTTTTTTTCTTTTATTTGTTGCTTTATAAGTTTACGTTTTTCTAATTTTCTCTCTATCCAAAAACACTTCCATACTTTAAAATATTTTACCAACAATTTCTTTCCTGCTATTAATAACTTCTGTTCCTCGATTACTTCAGTTTTTTTCTTACACTTAACAAAAGTTTTCCATTTGTTGTAGGCTTCCATTGCCATTTTTTTCTGTTTTTTTTGTAGTGTTTCTTTACGTACTTTTATATAATCATGTTCTGATCGAGCGCTGTTATTTGGGACGGCGTCATTAAAACTAATATTTTGAAACTTTCCACTGGCTAAAATTGAATGGCCAGTCACCTGAATTGGCTCTGGAGTGGAACATAAATCAAATTCGCTTTCAGTTTTCAAGTAACTATTTTTTAAAAGCATTCGGTGTTCCTTAAGCGTAGCTGTTACATTTATCAAAGGAACAGATTCTATTTGAACTGGTTTCCATATTTTCGAACTATTTCCTAAAAATGAACCATTTAAACCTATAAATCTCAAACTTTCATCTTCAAGAACTTTCTTAATCTCTTCAATTTCTTTGTCTATTGTAATAAAATCTCTTAATTTTTCATCAGCTCCTGGATTTCTAAATAGTATTAACTTATCATGACTTATTTCTTGAACAGATGGAGTACTTGTTTGATCTGACACTGTAACATTAGGTGAGACAAATTGTATGTTTGTACAATCATGAATATTGCCGATGATTTTTTGGCTATACTTACTGATAATATCATCTCTATTTGTTCGAGTACCAAACTCTTCCTCAATATCTTTACTGTCAATTAATTTATGGTTTTCCTGAATTTTCTCTTCATTGTAAGATTCTTGCATGGCTTTATTGTGGCTTTTGTACATATGAATAATTTGACAGTTCTTTCTATTAACCTCTTTGTCTATATTTTGAGTTAGAATTACACAACTTGTTTCTTCATTATAAGCTTTTCTTCTAAAATTATGATTATAGTTGGTACCTTTATCAACATATACATTTTGGTTTCTACTATTACAACTTTTATCTATAGCTTGAGGATTTCTGTTGTTATATACTTCTTCAAAGTGATTCAGAATAGTTGTTTTTTTGTTCATTATATTCTTACTAATCTTTGCCTTTCCCTCACTATCGGTTTCTACAGTGTTTTTTGTATCCAACATCAACATAGTGTTTTTTTCTACATCAACATTTGGAATATTATCAATAATTCCTGTTTGGTTAGATTTATCGGGGAAACCAATACCAATCATTGGTTTTTCACTAACATTTGGATATTCTTTTTTATTAACAAAACAAATATTATCCTTAGTTATATTTGTTTCAGCACTGAGTTCTAAAATAGTTGGATTTATACACTGGTTGTTAATACCCATACTGTTTCTTTGATTATTCATTCCTATATTAATATCATTCTCTCTGCAGTCTCTAATATTTTCACTGATCATTGAGAAACATTTTTTATTCATGATTTCAGTAGTACAAGTTTCATTATTTTGCAAACTTGAATTCATCCCAGTAGTAGCTTTATTTTTATCTGCAGTCTCTTTATATTTCAGGCCCAATTGTTGTTTGGTATAGGCAATTTTAACATTGTTTGGAAAATTAGTTTTTCCTACCACTGCAAGAGAGCAAAAATTTATCCTGAAAATAAATATGTAAACTGTATTGTTAACATTTTTATACATATAAATATATGTAAACATACAAGTTATTTGCTAACATCAAATTCCTGTATATTTTTAAATAGAAATCTATTATGTGTCTAATTATGATAATTTAATATAAACAGAAACAAGTAGTATATAAAATAAAAACATTTTTTAAAGTCAATTCATACTTAATCAACAATGAAAACATTTCACTTGAGTTACTTTTTATTTTATAATTACAGTTAATATAAATATGATAGAATCATTTTTTATTTATTTTTTTGGCAAAAAAACCAATGAGGTTATTACAGCCTTATTCAAATGCTACAACCTAAAATTAAAATCTTAGACCTGAAATACTAATACTAATCTGAACTACTACTAATATAAGTGGCAAAACAGAAAACAAATTTCCTAGCAATTTTCCATTTTGCCCTCTATATAGTATATATATATATATATATATATATATATACATATGGTGTTGGACTATTATTTTTTATTACACTTTCATATTAAGTGTAATAAGTAATTGACAACCAGCTTGTCATGAACAGCAACAAATTTTCTTTATTATTTTTGTTTGTTATTATTTATTGGCTTTCTTTTATTTAGTTTCTAATTTATGAACCTGATGGTGGTATATAATTTCTCATTCTAACCATCTCTTGTAATGCTGGGTTATTGTAAGTAACCTTTCTTTTATAATTTCATACACATCTTTAAATAACCGATTTCTAGCTATGGGAAATTTAGCTCAGTGCCAAAGTGCTAAATTTCAAACACGGAGTCATTCAGTTCGAATCTGATTGACATAAACTTTTTTAAAATTAAATGAATTAATAAATATTTTTTAAAAAAATTGTATTACCATAAATTTTCATCCACCTAAGGTTTAAAAAAATGTATCTGATATATATAATGAGAGTTTAAGACAATGGAAGGAATGGAAAAAAATTTAGTTTCAAACAAAAATAAAATAGTTCCAAGCATGCTGCCTACATTATCAAGCCTACATGCTGCTAATATAGTTAGCAATGGATGATGGTGTTTTTAATTTTGTTAATAGTCAATGAATTTTTCTTGTTTATATTATTACCGCTGTTACTAAGCTCCATATTTGTTATTATCCTAAAATTTAAATGAAAGGATGAAAATGAAATATTTTGGTAAAAACAAAATTCCAATTTGACAACACATTCTTTATTCATAATATTAAATGCCGTTGAGTAGAAAAATTTAGTTTTTAAAGTTTGGAAAATTACTTTAAAAAATATATCGTTACAACACTTTACTTGTTCTGTGTTGAGTCCTTTTCATTAATACTAGGTAAGATTCTGCTTTGATTGATTGAACCTCCCTACCGAATGAGGTAATCATCAACACAGACTTATGATAATCAGTTGAGAATGAGTAAAAGACAATACAGACTTCACATTTAATTAAAAAAAGTAAACTATTGTCGAATTCAAGTTCATAACATTTTTATCATAATATTTTCTTGTACAACTAGTATTAAATAAATTATATTAATGTAAATAGTTTTGTAGTATTCAAGGTTTTATTGAACATAGTAAACCTAAAAATTTATTAGGTAAAATAATTTAAAACACAGGTTTAAAAATCTTTCTAACATTTATGATATTGTTGAAAATAACTTCACTACTGTCTAACATAAAAATTATTTTAAAAACTTGTGAACAATTTTATGAAATCACTGCATATGTAAAAATGAAATTTACTGTTTCTTTCCAACGATAAGAGTGTCGAAATTGTAAAAGATGTATCTCTGCATAAAATTTCTCAACACATACATTCATTAATCTGAGGTTTTGTTAACACAAAAATAATTGAATTTTATTGATTTATTTATAACAATTTCAACTTAAAATATAATAATTAAATATATATACAGTATAAGTTATGTAACTAATTATTGTAGATTTAGCTACTATTAGGATGACCTAGTCATAATTTTGCTGATGCAGGTTATCTGTATTGTGCACCTGCAGACAATAGTCAAGTTAGTGTGTAGCGAACTTTAGAAGCGAACAGTTGTCTCCACTCCAACTGAATGTACATCAGTTGATATTTTGTTAATCCTAATTTTGTAATAATTTCAACTTCAAGTTTTTCTAAATTAAAAGAAAAGGTTTGTAAAAATAAAATCATTTTTAAAAACCTTTTGTGCTTAATAAAACATGTAACTGATGCAGTCAGTAGGACATCTTGAGAAAATTAATGAATATAATTTTATTCGATATTGATAGTTAACCGAGATACTGCTACCGCGATAACATTGTAGAGTGTATATCTGCAACGATATCGAAAAAAAACTAGGGCGAATATCTACAAGAACAAAGAAGAAGAAGGCATCACTCAAAGTGAAAAGTGAAAGTGCTATTTGTTCAGTGAAAAATACAAGTTGTGTTCCCACTGTAACAAATGAGCAAAGTATTTTGGATTGTACTGTAAATAAATCCTAGAAATTATTATTGAGTAAAAGATTGTTATATTTTCACTACATATTTTAATTTTTGTTTAGAAATTAAATATAAAAGAAAAATGGCTACTCCAACTTTAAAGAACAAATTCTTAGATATGATACCAGAATATTCTGGAAAGCCTATAATGCTAAATAGATTTGTCACAATTTGTGATAAAATAGTAACTATATTCTTTGTTGCTAATAATCCTTATGACTTTCAGAATGATTATTTCATGTCCTCAATTTTAGCAAAACTAAAGGGACAAGTTTTAGAGTTAGTTGTAAGTTCAAACAGTTATAACGGGTTTCATGTTAGGAAAATTCTTTAAACTAGTTTCCTAGATAAAAAGAGATTGTTTTACATTAAATCTTGAAATGGTAGAGCTGAAACAAGAAGTAAGTGAATCTCCTTTTAAATTTTATGAAAGGATACAAAAATTTTATTAATAAAGAACCAGTAAAAGCTGTCGATACAATGTGTGATTATGTTAAAAAATTAGCATTAAGAGTTTTGTTTAGAGGTCTTCAAGAACCACTAGGGTCTTTAATGAGAACTAAAAACCCCACAACACTCACAGAAGCTTTAAATATGTTAACTAGCGATTTTCAGTTTAAAAATAATAAAATGCTTACATAACCGAACAAACAATCAGTTTTTCCGAAAGGTCAAAGTAATTCTGTAAGAAAGTCAATACACCCAGAGACTAATTATCACCAAATACCTAAATAAACTTACCAACAGCCAAATCCTTTCTATAAACCACCTTTTGCTAACCATGGCCAATCTCAAAGAGAACAATTAATGAATAATAGCAAACCTCATTACCCTCAGAATAAGAGTTATCAACCCACCCCCTATGAGCATATCCACTAGACAGACAGACAAGCCTTCTAGACAAAATACTAAACTTTATCAAATGATAGGGCAAGGAGTAGAAGACGGCGAATATTCAATGTATTAAATTAACGAACAAGAAACGTTCACTTCCGATGAAAATTCCAAAGAGGATGAGTATTTCTCTGAGCACCAAAACTTACCTGTGGACTGTGATAAAAATGACAAGACCATTCATACTGATCAAAATAATTTTTTAGGGTGAACAAGCCTCAGAACCAATTTTCCATAATGAATTTGTGGAATGAAAATAATGAATTACCTTTCATATATGACGCAAATACTAATTTAAAAATATTAATTGGTACAGGTAGTACTATACCGTTTATACAAAAATCACTAGGTTGGAAAAATTTTAAAACATGTAAGAAAAGAGCCGCTTGAAGTAACCACTGCACATGGCACTTCAAATGAAGATTTTTGCTGCAAAATACCCCTGTTTTCTAAAATGGCAATTAAATTTTTCTTATTTGATTTTCATCAGAGTTTTGACTTATTATTGGGTCTGGATAATACAAAAGATTTAGGAATAAAATTAGATTTTGCAAACAATAAACTACTACTTTGTGGTGAAGAAATCCCTGTACATTATTTTAACACAGGAGAACCAAACAGTAATAATAATAATACAACTGCTATCGAAAATAAAACTACTTGCTGTTTAATTACAGCCCGTACTAAACAAACCATTAAGGTAAAAATACATAATATGAGCAATGGAGAAGGAATATTACCCTATAAAATGCAAGACGGAATATAAATACCACAATGTATAGTAAAAGTAAAAAATGAAGCAAGTTATTGCTCAGTAGTCAATAACACAACGGCTGATAAATGCTTAGAGATCAAACCAATGAACGTTGAACCGATAAGTGATTTTAAAATTTATAATCTAAACAGTAATCGAGTAACTGCTACAAATTTTAACATGTTAAATCACAAACATAATAAATTGGACTTTGCAAAAGTTAGAACAGATCACATGAATAACGAAGAGCAATGAGAAATATTAAAATTAATTTATGAATATTCTGATTCATTCAACTAAGAAAATAATTGTTTGACATTTACTAATCAAGTTAAACACGTGATTAGGACAACTGACGAAATCCCTGTTTATACTAGAAATTATAGATACCCCGAAATTTATCGAAAGGTAGTAGATAAACAGATTCAAAAAATGCTTGCTCAAAAATTTATTCAACCCTCTTTCTCACCATGGAATTGTTCCCAAAAAAGCAAATGCTTGAAATAAACAAAAATTTAGATTAGTGATTGATTTTAGAGGATTAAATGCGAAAACTATCAAAGATAAATTTCCACTTCCAAACATAACCGACATATTGGACAAATTAGAAAGATCCCAATATTTTAGTACACTTGATCTTGCTTCAGGCTTTCACCAGGTGGAGATGCACTTGGACAGTATAGATAAGACAGCCTTTTCAACATAAACTGGACACTACCTGTTTCTGAGAATGCCATTTGGACTAAAGAACAGCCCCCCTACATTCCAAAGGATAATTAACAATGTGTTGCGAGGCATACAGAATGAAACGTGTTTAGTTTATCTTGAGGACATCATAATATTTTCCTCCTGTTTGCAAGAGCACCTGCTAAGATTAAAAGAAGTTTTTGATAGACTAAGAAAATCTTTTAGCTACAGTTGGACAAAATGAAATTTTTGAGAAAGGATATTGCTTATTTAGGACACATAGTTACGCCGAACGGAGTAAAACCCAGTCCCGAAAAAATAAGAGCAATCCAATACCAAAGACTACTAAAAAATATTAACGATTTTTAGGACTATTAGGATATTACAGAAAACTCATTATAAACTTCGCAAAAATAACAAAACCTTTTACCAGCTGTTTGACGAAAAATGCAAAAATTGATATTAATAACCCTGACTTTATAGACTGTTTCGAAACATGCAAAAATATTTTGACTAATGAACCACTTTTGCAATACCCGGACATTGAAGAAGAATTCATTCTAACAACAGACGCAAGGAATTATGCGATAGGAGTAATTTTAAGTCAAGATAAAACAGAAAGAACCTTCCCATAGCTTATGCCAGCAGAACTTTGAATGACAGTAAAATTAACTATTCTGCAATTGAGAAAGAACTATTAGCAATTGTATGGGCAACAAAACATTTCAGGCCTTATTTATTTGGAAGAAAATTCAAAATTTATTCAGATCATCAACCTTTACAATGGGTATTTTCTGTTAAAGAACCGAATTCCAAACTTCTGAGATGGAGATTAAAGCTAGAAGAATATGATTATGAAATAAAATATAAAAATGGTAAATTAAACCAAAACACAAATGCCCTTTCAAGAATACAATTAAATATCACCGACAAAAGGTCAACAAATTCTCAACATTCTGTAGATGATGAGTTGCAAATGCCTTCGGCTGACTTAGTTTGACGTCATTTCCTGGAATTGGATGATAGCCAGTGTATGATAGTCAACATTGATATGAAAGAAGATGACGCCGCCAATCAGGAAGATATCAATGGAGAAAGTGACCACACTTCACTCCAATTTTGAAGGAAACACTCAATAGAAATACCAATTTCCGACAAGCCTGTAAACTTTGGCAAAAATCAAATATTTTTATGTCTAGTAAAGTATCAACCTAAAAAAGTGAAAATAATAAAATTGTTTGGAATTTCAAAAATGTGTTTAATAATGGAAATCTCTAAATAGCGACATAGTTAACTTTGAAGAATCATATTTGGGACCTAAAGTAAAATATAACCTATATTTTGAAGTTGACTTTTATGAGAGATTGGCATCATGCATGGCCAAAAACTTTAAACAATCTAAACTCAATTTAGTTAAATGTAACACCAAATTATTAGATTTAACATCTGAAGAAGAAATGCTGGAAGTAATAAATAACTATCACGTTAGCAAAACTAATAATCGTGGAATACAAGAAACTTATGAACAAATTAAACGTAGATATTATTGGTCCAACATAAAAGGACACAGTCGAAATTTTATCGACCAATGTGAAAAAAGGCTATGCCATAAAACTAAATATGACAGAATCCCTTTAAAATTAGAAAGGTGAATCTTACACCCACACCAATAAAGCCTTTGCAAGTAGTGCACGTTAATATCATATCACTAGAAAAAGATTGCTTTGTAAGTATAGTAGACGCCTTCTCGCATTATGCACAGATGTACCGTGTGGGCGTTGCGCAAGCAACAGAGGTTGCTGATAAGCTGCTAGATTACTTTGGAGACTATGGTGTGCCTACAGTTATTATATCAGACAATGACACGGAATTTAACAATAGAGTGGCAAAAGAAATATTAGATCTGCATAAAATTAAAGTACATTTTATAAGTACACAAAACCCCCTATCAAATGGATTATGTGAAAGATTTCATTCCACAATAGTAGAACATATAAGACTTTTAAATAATCAAATCGAGTTCGAAAAGGACAATATGAGTAAGAAAGTAAAATATGCGATAATAGCATATAATAATAGCATACAGTTACTAAATTAACGCCGTGTGAAGTTTTATTTGGTCATATAAACTCATTACCCTACTGGATATAGATGTGGAAAACCAGTTTGCAAATGATTACGTTTTAAGCCATAGAGAAAAAACAAAAACACTGTATAAAAACATTAGAAATGCTAATCAAAAAATGAAAGAAAATATTTTGTTAAAAAGGAATATAAACAAGGAATCACTTCCAGAAATACCAACTGAAGTTTATGTAAAAAAATTCAAAAACAGGGGAAGACAAAAAATAAATACAGCAAAGTAGAAGAATGTTCTGTTATTAGGGAAAATGAAACTGGTAGAATTAAGCCTAGACACCATAAGACAAGAGAAAAAATACATTTATCAAAAATTAAAAGACCTAGGAAGATAAGAAACATAACTAATGATCAAAATTCTTTTCCAGGTCCCTCCTGTTCGTGCTTGGCACAGCCTCCGAGTCAGCAGATATTAGAGACATAATCCCGATAGACCTTGAACCAGCCAAATTAGAATCCTCGTACCATATTTTTGTCCACTATTTTAAGGTAGGAAAGCTTATTAATCATTTAAATGACATTGATTCCTATTATTATGAGGTATTACAAAATTTTGAAATTAACTGCAGCAATTGTAATGGTAGCCTAAATGGTAATGGATTTGTAACAGATAATGGTAATCAAATTAGAGATATTGTTAATTGTTTTAAATATGTTAACCATACTAGAAATGTAATTAATGAGAAGTTAGAAATTATACTTTTAAAAGATAACAATAATAAAAGAGTAAAGAGAGGTATTATAGATGAATTAGGATCCGTTATCAAATCTATAACAAGCAATTTAGATGGATATGATGGTAAAAAATATGAAAAGATAATTAAAGATATTTAGAATGAGCAAATTAAAATAATTTATCAACTTGAGTCCCAATATTCCTTTAGTAACCGTATTATGAAAGAATTTAATACAACTTTTAATTTAATTGATGAAAATTTTGGAGAATTAAAGAATTACATGACTTTGTTGAACTAGAAAAGTTTAGAAGTATTTTAAACAAAATTGAACATTTTATATAACATGATGTTACAAGTAAACATAGATTTGGAAAACTCTCTTACATTTTGTAAACTAGGTGTTGTACATCCTAATGTGATCTCAACTCAAGAGCTTTATAAGGAATTAAGCAAAATATATAAATATTATAATCAAAGATTACCTTAAGATAGTATAGATAGACAATTAAAATAGAAAATACAGGCTTGTATGTAGGAATAAGAGAACCTGATTAAGGTTAATTGCAAATTAGATTCTGAAAAGTATATTTTATAAACTTACCTATTGTTGAAAACACTTATTTTAAATTCTATAAATCGAATTCTATTCCTACAAAATATGAAGAAGTTTATGTAACAATGATACCAAAAGTAAGGTACATGTTAGTATCTAATTCTGTAATTTTAGGTTTAAACAGTATTTGTAATGGTAAAATAGATTCCAAATACTTTTGCTCATTTGACCATTTAAAGTACCACAAATTAGATTGTGAAATGTCCATCATTAGAAATAATAATGCCAACAACTGTGAGTATACTGCATTGGAAGTCATGGACAACATAATCAACTGGATCCCAGAAATCAACCATTACCTGGCGACCTTCCCTAATAAAGAGACTCTAGAAATTACCAGCCAAAAGGCAACTATCACTGTAACCCTTCAAGGCATATTCCTAATAAAAACTAATAATGATTCAGTATTTTTCAACGACGTGAAACTTAGCCACACGTCAACGACATCTGGAGGTCAACCTATTCTCATGGACACGTCTAAATTAAAATTTGCAATGGATAAAAGGCCAGAGTTTTCGGTAAAAGTTAAACGGCTGGAGTTGGATAAAATCAACACTGAAACCATGCCTAAAATTAATCCAACTATGGGAATAACCCATCATATTAGTGTATGGACAATCACCCTTTATAGCGCCTTATTCAGCGGCTTGATATACTTCGCCATTATCAAAATAATAAAGAGGACTCCAAGAGAAGACAAAACTTCGCTACCCCCCCGAAGTTTTAGTTAGGGATGGGGGAGTTATGTAACTAATTATTGTAAATTTAGCTACTATTAAGATGACCTAGTCATAATTTTGCTGATGCAGGTTATCTGTATTGTGCACCTGCGGACAATAGTCAAGTTAGTGTGTAGCGAACTTAATAAGAAAACAGTTGTCTCCACTATAACTGAATGTACATCAGTTGATATTTTGTTAGGCCTAATTTTGTAATAATTTCAACTTCATGTTATTCTAAATTAGAAAAAAAGGTTTGTAAAAATTAAATCATTTTTAAAAACCTTTTGTGCTTATTAAAACACACAACTTATATATGTGTATATATATATATATATATATATATATATATATATATATATATATATATATAAATTAAAAATATTTCAAAAACAAGAATACTTTTAATGAATATATTTACTCCTTAAAATATAATGGAATAAATATATTCATTAAAAGTATTCTTGTTTTTGAAATATTTTTAATTTATTAACTATATTACAAGAAAACATATCACCATACTTAATATATATATATATTTGTTGATTCCATGTTCCCATCATCTACTAGTTTTCACTAAAACATTTGTAAATATTTAATTTTACAAACTTGCCTATAGTAGCACTTCCTTATATTTGTTGAGGACGGCTGTTTTGGAGTTACGGTTTGAGTTGAGATTGGGACACATCTCCCGAAACGGCTGTCCTCAACAAATATAAGGAAGTGCTACTAAAGGCATGTTTGTAAAATAAAATACTTACAAGTGTTTTACAAAAACATATGGTCCAGTTTTTATACTTTGCTTTCCTCTATGCTGTAACAGCTTATTAAAGAATTATTTTAAATAATTAAACCATTAGCTTTCTTCCTTGATATCCATATTAAAAATTTATTGTCATTGCATTTGCATACTGGTAATTCTCCAAAATATTTTTTTAAATATAAATCTCTTGAAGCTTATTTGTTTTTAGTTTTATATATTTGAGTTTATATCTTAAAGTATTGTTTATGACACTGAAGCAAATAAATATTGTGCTTAGTTTGTAAAAGAGGTGATATAAACTTCAACTTAATTTATATTAATTTCATGAGCATAATGTTGTAAAAATACTAGGTTTATAATTACCAGCATAATTACAAACAAAATTACCTGTCATCTTTTGGTTTACATTTTCCATTTAAAGTGGCAGTCAAGTGAATACATTTAGAGTCTTCTTTCATCTAGAAAATTATTAATCCTTGTAAAATAAGACAATGCAGTAACATTATAAACACTCAAAAATGACTCTAAAGCAATATGTAAAAACCGAATTGAATATTCAGAATTTATTAAAAGGAGATGAAATGAAAAAAATATATTACATATAAGCTAAACCATTATATCTTTTATAATTATTTTTTTTTAATACCTAAAAGTCTTTATATTTATGATATATTTATACAGAGTCAGATTTATCATATTATAAGCTCTAACATACAATATGTTATAGCACCCTATAAACCAATTATGTCAAAGATATGGGCCATATGTGGCTCTCAGGCCATATTAATACAGCCCGCGATCTCAATGTGTCACAGAAAGAATCATGTTTTTAGAGATTTTAGACTTCACTCGATTCCTCTATGGAAGTTTTAAAATACGCACACTACATTTTAAAGTAATTTCAAGGGAAGCGCGAGCCTAGACAAACCAGGGCTGTATATACAAGGGTCAACACATTAGGAAGACGTAAACTGAACTGCTTTGCGCTTGGGGCCAGAGCCGAGCATTATGTTCCTACTGCTTCCTCATTAATTTTTAGAGGCAACTCATCAAATAAGAAAATTTATATTGTACAGTATATTTTATGTTGAGTTGACAGTAAAATTAATACATGAAAACAATCATCAAAAAAAGAAAAATCATACCTTAATGAACTAAATTATAATATTATATGATTAGACTCTTTAAACATAAACGTTTTTACAGTGTCGCCAAAGATTCTCTAACATAACATAAATGTTAATATGAAATAAGAGAACCATTTCAATGTTTTTAATTCTACAATAGCATTGTTAATAAAATACTGATACATACATTTCAAAAATATCTAATGTTCCAAACGTATTATGTTGTTTAAATTGTGAGTATATTTTCCTTATTGCTTCAAACTTTTTAATTTAATTTTGTAAGTTTCCTGGTCCATTTTTTGTAATCATCTACCTTATACAAACATTTTCATTCAGGAACCAAACTCTTATGAAGGTACGGACAAGAATTATACGTCGATGGCTTCTTCAAGAGTAACACTGTGCACTTCTGATGGTTTATTGGAAGCTTTTGATTTTACTTTCTGTACAATTCCACTGTCCTTACAAAAGTGTTTTTCTCCATGGACTTCAATAAAACTATGTTCAACAATTTGAGTACCAAAGAAAAAATCGTCACTGGGAACTCTTAACCCACCTTTAGACATTGTTTCAATCCATGATCAGTGTGCCTTATCATTTGTAGATATCAAAGAACTTTTTATACTCAAAAGTGGGTATTTGTCCTGCAGTTTAAAAGCTACGTAGTTACATAATGGAAACTCTCTGTTTTTAAAATGTCACACTGAATGTTAAATTTTAATACTTGTTCACTGAACATTTCAAAGGTATCTTTTTCTGTGAGGTTATTAGATTCATTGTTGACATCATGAATCTGTTGTAGTATTTCTGCTGTTGGACAGACTTCTTCCGGGTCTTCTGCGCTTCCCAGAGAAACATTTAATGTTAAACACTCTTCAGTATTGGGTTCCATGTTTGATTTATTTGACATCATTGAGGTTTCTGGTTTTCCCATGATGAACCATCTTAATCTGTATTTGAAATTCAATGCATCATATGTTCTTCCTATTCGTATTACAGAAGATAAGTTTTCTAAAACATCCTGTTTTAGTTTAAGGGTTGGTAGTTATTCAAATTTATATGTCTTCTGAAAATACTCAAACATGTCTACGAAGACTAGATCGATACTAATATATCATTTTGAAAAGGAAGTAATAATTTTAAACCATACACCAATCTGTACTTTATAAAATGTGACATGTTCTATAAGGTTTTCATTTACTGTTCTAGGTTAATGCTAAATGTGTTTTTCTCTGTCTGAGATATATACCATATAATCTTATAATTAATTGTGTCACACCAATCACTGAATAGTTGCATTATGTCTGAAGTATCTTTCCAATTAGGATTTTTTTTAATAAACCCCTTTATCCGTAGTATTTGAGAGCTTTAGCTGTGGAAGTAGAAAAAAGTACTGCTACCAACCTTATATTTTGCTTATATTTCCCCTTTACATAAATATAATATTTTCTTTCGGGAAGTTGATTGAGGTGTATGTTTCTTATTTGACAAATTTAAAGTTGGAACAGCATCATTATTTAAATTTCTAAATTTCCTTGCATTGTAATTGATAAGTTTATATTTCAAAAGTTCCAGAAACAGTCTTTAGAAAAATAAATTTAACATGCTGTTGCATGTTTTACATTAACTCTTATCATTCCTCCTACATTCCAGCGATTGCTGCTCAAAACCTTTTTTACTCACTTAAACAATAGTTTATGACTATCCGAACTTTAAATTTTGTAAATTTGTTAAAACTTACTGAGACAAAACGTTTTCGATCACTATGTTGCAATCTTATTCAGTATCTTCTGCTTGGAGATGTCGGGTCAAGCAGTGATGGTTTTAAAGGCAGGTTTTCGATAGTATCAAAGAGTATGTGTGATTTGTATTGTGTTTGTTCGTTTAATATGTTTGTACTTTGTGTTTTTGTTTGTCTGTAAATTTCATATTGTTCTAGTGTGTTGAGATGTGGTCCTTTTTTGTTGATGTGTAGGATTTCTAGGTTATGATAAATGTCTGTGTATTAGTGTCCTGTTTCTTTTATGTGATTGTAAAATGTTGAGTTGGTGTTTTGTTTGTGTTCCTCGATTTTTTGTTTAAAGCTGCAACCTGTTTGTCCAATTTAGAATTTGTTACATTTGTCGCAGTTTAGTTTGCATACGCCTTATGCTTTCTCTTTGTTGTTGGTGTTGTGTTGTATTTTGTATTGTAACTTGTTATTAGTTTTGTATGCTATTTTATATCCTATTTTTTGAAATTTGCAGCCTATTTTGTTTGTTGTTTTGTTTATGTATGGTAATGTGATGTATTTGTTTTCCCTGTCTGTAGTGTTAATTTTAGTGTTTTTTTGTATTTTGTACCACAGTTTGTCTATTATTGTGGCATATACATTTGTGTATGCTAAATATTTAATTGTGTCTAGTTCTTCGTTTATGTTTTCTATGGTCATTGTGACTTCTTTAAGTCTATGAAGCATGGATCTGAAGGCAGCGTGTTTGTGTTGGATAGGGTGGTTTGAGCTGTTGTGGATAAGTGTGTCTGTTGTTATGGGTTTCCTGTAAATGTTGAAGCTGTGTTTTTGTGAGTGGCTTTTTGTTACGGTTAGGTTGAGGAAGTTTAGGGACCGGTTGGTTTCAATTTCTGTAGTGAAGTGAAGTGGAGTTTTGGGTGTATTTTATTAGTGTAGGTGAGGAGTTTTCCGCATTGTCAGGAGTTGTCTCTGTATAGTGTTATGATTAAAGTTAACACTACAGACAGGGAAAATAAATACATCTCATTACCATACATAAACAAAACAACAAACAAAAAATAAGGATACAAAATAGCATACAAAACTAATAACAAGTTACAATACAAAATACAACACAACACCAACAACAAAGATAAAGCACCAGGCATATACAAACTAAACTGTGACAAATGTAACAAATTCTACATTGGACAAACAAGTTGCAGCTTTAAACAGAGAGTCGGGGAACACAAACAGAACACCAATTCAACATTTTACAATGACACAAAAGAAACAGGATACAAATACACAGACATTTACCATAACCTAGAAATCCTACACATCAACAAAAAAGGACCACATCTTAATACACTAGAACGATATGAAACAGACAAACAAAAACACAAAGTACAAACATTTTAAACGAACAAACACAATAAAAATCACATATACTCTTTGATACTATCGAAAACCTGCCTTTTAAAGCATCACCGCTTGACCCGACATCTCCAAGCAGAAGACACTGATGAAGATCGCCACATAGCGATCGAAAACATTCTGTGTCAGTAAGTTTTAACAAATTTACAAAATTTAAAGTTCGGATACGCATAAGCTATGTTTGTGTTCCTACTCCCCACACTGTTATCGGTGATACTGCAAACACAATAACACAATATAAAAATCAATACAAATATTCGTCAACCTCGTACGAAGGACGGGTAGCCTACTCCGCTGATAACAAACCAATATCCTACTGAATTTTGTAGTCCATTACGTTCGGTGAATCTTATTAACCACTTAAACAATAGTTATGACAATCCGAACTTTGAATTTACTGATGCACTGATGAAGATTGGCACATAGCGATCGAAAACGTTCTGTCTCAGTAAGTTTTAACAAATTTAGAAAATTTAAAGTTCGGATAGTCATAAGCTATTGTTTAAGTGATTAATTACGATTCACCAAACGTAATGGACTACAAAATTCAAGAATTCAAAATATTTGTTTTTAGGAAATGTATAAAATTTGATCTTTAGTATTTCTGTCCATATTGCTACATCCAACACTGCACAGTTGCGCATAGTACACTTCAACTTCGACCACATTCACAAAGCTAAATGTTAACAAACCATAACTACACAAACGGTGTTTGGACACTGGCAGGAAAAACATTCTGCTCGTTCAGCTTCTCGTCTGTGATGTCCCAGTCTTGCTGGGAATGCTGGCAGTGTGCACATAGGTAGACCCTTATATGTACTTTGTAGACAAGCAAGAGTGTTAGTCAGGTACCTATTTATTTATGCTTGTTTCTATCTCGGGCAGGCGAAGATGGCCTCTGTTTCGCTCGAGCAGCTAAAACTAAAGTATTCTTCATGATAAATTGCACCACAGCTACAGGTAAACAACTCATTCATAGATAGTAACACGATCTCTTAGCAACAAGCGGAAATACCCTATTATTTTTGTTGAGAACAATAGAATCTTCCACGTGCTTCAAGTCTAGACTAGAACTTTCCTAATCACTATAAAAGGAATGGGTCAGCACAACGTGAGTCGAGTAATCAAAGCAATATGGTTGGAGAAAGATCCTAGTTGTAGTGCAAAATAGTGATTGTAAAGGTATTATGCATTTGTTTGTGTCATGCGCATCCAATATCCATAATTGTTGTGTCGAGTTCCATAATTGTTATGAGTTTGGCAAATTGTCGCAAAAACGTAAAGCTGATAGTGAGTGCAGAGTTTTTCAGATTTTAGAGGAGATCAAAACATTTAACGGATGGTGATTTTATTAAAGACCTTATGTTGAAACTTGCTGTTGTTTCATTTCCATTTCAAAAGTCAATAACTCAAAATATTTTGCTGTCAAGAAAACCTGTTGCTTCAAGAATAAATGATTTATCTCAAAATTTGGTTCTTCAACTGAAAGAGAAAATTAAGGAATTTACAGACTTTTCACTGGCTGTTGACGAGAGCACTGATACTGTTCATATAGTTCAACTTGCTGTTTTTATACGCCGTATGTTAAATTTAAATAACTGAAGAAATATTAAAGTTCGTTCCATTTACAAGTACGACAACAGCGAATGATATTTATTCTGCTATTGAGCATCTGATAACAGAATATGAACTCGACTGGAATATACTCAGCAGAACAACTACGGATTGTGCTCCTGCCATAGTTTGCAAACATTCAGGCATTGTATCTAAATTAAAACAAAAAACATCAGAGAATTTTGTAGGATTTTCCTGTATAGTTCATCAGGAATCATTGGCATCCAAACGTTTAAAAATGGGCCATGTCATGCAACCTATAATGAAAATAATAAATTTTATAAAGAGCAAAGAACTAAATCACCGACAGTTTAGGCAGTTTTTATAAAATTTGGACAAAAAGTTTTCTGATGTCCCTTATTTCACCGAAGTTCATTGACTCAGTCGAGGAGTAGTTTTAGAAAGATTTTTTGCATTTAGTGACCCTATTCAAACTTTCATGTTAGAAAATGGCAACCAAATTGATTATGACAATAACTGGTGGGTTGAGTGGTTTGGTAGATATGAATAAACACTTGACTGATCTGAATGTAAAGTTACCAATATAAGATGTAAAAAAAAAAAACATATTAATTATGGAACCTAGTACAAATCACAGTATTTAATTCCTGTGCCCCTTGTGCAATTTTAGCAAAAAAAATTATACCGGTAGATGCAGATAGTCATCAGGAATACGAAAAAAATAACAAAAACTCTCACTCAAGGAAATAAATACCATTTTATCAAATTAAAGTTGGGTAACAAATTCAGTGTGGAGTAGTTGGAAGTACAACATTCGCATATCAACAACGTTTACGTATATTTAAATATAGCTATAAAGTCTCCAGTTATGATAGATTTGGTTGTAATTTTATAAATTACTGTATACCTATATTAAAATATATCTGTAAAGGGTCCAGCCAGGATAGATTTGGTTGTGATTTTATACATTATCTAATTAGACGTCTACTTCCCCGGAGTAATACTTTTTGCCAGGTGATGTCACGTGATGTATATTCTAGCCTTACATATGTACATTTAAAATTTATACAGAGCACAGTAGCGTAATTATGATAAATAAATAACAATAACCCTTGCTACAAATATTTAAACACCCTTGATGTACATTTCGCCAACACAGTTATCATAATCAGAAGGGTGTTGAAATAATTGTAGCAAGGGTTATTATTATTTATTTATCATATGTACATTTGGTTTAAACATATAAAATTATAACCACATCTATCCTGACTGGATACTTCATAGGTATATAAAATTAACCTTCCGTGGCAAAAACAAACAATAATTACCAATATAGCTTCAGAACATGTTTTTTATTCGTTTTATAAGCACTGTAATGAGAGTGAGCAATGTGCATTTTTACCAGCACTATTAGCACTACGTACGGGGAAATTACAATTTTTCAAAATTATTAATTTTTGGTGCGTGAGCGAGAGTTGTAATAATTTTTTTCGTATCTCTGATGACTTTCTACATCGGCCGGTATAATTTTTTTTGCTAAAATCGTGGGCACGGTAAATAAATACCCAAATCACACATATTCTTTTACTGCATTTTTTAATCCTTTTAAAATCAGTGCTTTTCAGTCCATACCAATATGTAGGTGTTTTAGGAATATAAATAATTACCTAATTGCCTAATGTAGCTGAAAATGTTTTGTCAATCCGTATGGTTTTTTAAAAATTACAAGTAACAATTATAAATTGTAATAATTTTAATTTTAACTTTAAACTCTCACTTATTTCAAAAACGCAATAATTATAAAATAGCTTTTTTGAACAAATATTATTTTGCTAAAATTATATTGAGGTGTACTAAATCATTATTTACAAATTTGCCTACCTTGTTTAAAAAAGATTTAAAATATCCTGATTCATATCAATTCCAAATAATAAACCAATTTACGCCCTGTAGTATACAAAAGTTTAACACTAGGCTATAACTAAAATATACAAAAAGCATTGAAATAATCTTTAGACTTTCAAAAAATTCAAATGAATATTCAACAGAAGTGATGAACTATATATAAAGTATTACAACTACATGAAAACTTTTATTTACAAGCAAAGTATAATTTGTTTATTTGGTTGCTAAGGAACTTGTATTGGTTTCTATAGTCATAGTTCAACATTTTCACGTAAGAGTTAGCTTAGTGTAGCATATGATATAATTTGTATGTGAATATTAATAGTAATTAAACAGTTCTAACCGTTAAATATTTAGTTGTTAAATTATCATTTTATATAAGTTTAAATTTGTTATCTGCAACTATAAAATTGAAAACGTTAAGAAACATAACAATTTTGTTTCATCAAGACAACTGTATTCATCGTTCCACACCCTTTTATGTTGAAAGAGGTTTGGCCTATAACTCGTGATTTTTCTGTCAGTACTCGGTATACTGTAATATTTTCTATAACATTAAAAATTTTAGTTATTATATTTAGGAAAATTGAATAAAGGTATTTATTTCCCGTTCCCACGTAATCGATTTTTGTACAATAATTCTACTGGGATGTCCAGAAAGTCATTAGGAATACAAAAAAAACTATGAAAACTTCATCTCACGCCCCAAATATTTAAAATTTTGGAAAATAGACATTCTCCCCCTTCCACAGCACACGTAAAACGTTGATACTAGGGTAACGTTTTGACTTTATTTTTTTATGACGTAATAACTTGCAAAATGGCTCAAAATCTATTTAAACTTACTGCTGTCTCTCAAAAAATTTGAAAAAAAATCAACTTTAACAAAGGTCTTTATAGAATGAAAATATACGTACCCAAAAATATTTTCTGAACAAATTATATTTATGAGAAAACACTACCCATGTTTAGCCATAATATTTCCCAGAACCAGGGGATTGTTCTCTACTTCTCTTACCCTTCTTACAAAGGAGTGTAGGAAACCTTTTGTTATTAAGACTCTTTTCCTATTATAGTAGAGAACAGATTGACTTGAGCTGGATGACCTTGCACAGGTTGTTTTATACCAGGGAGTTGTATAACCCTACCCTAATCCAATTATTCACAATAATAGGTTTTTTTTTTACTCTTTTCATAGGTGAGCATAATAGAAAAAGCCTGGACACCTTAAAACCAAATAAATAAAAATAACTATAGATTACAGATGAGAGTTTCAAGAGTTATTTTCTTTAATGACTTTAACAATAGTTTCTGACTATCCGAACTTTAAATTTGTAAATTTGTGAAAACTTACTGAGACAGCACATTTTCGATCGCTATGTGGCGATCTTCATCAGTGTCTTCTGCTTGGAGATGTCGGGTCAAGCGGCGATGGCTTTAAAGGCAGGTTTTCGATAGTATCAAAGAGTATGTGTGATTTGTATTGTGTTTGTAATTAATTAATATATTTGTTCTTTGTGTTTTTGTGTGTCTGTAAATTTCATATTGTTCTAGTGTGTTGAGATATGATCCTTTTTTGTTCATGTGTAGGATTTCTAGGTTATGGTAAATCTCTGTGTATTTGTGTCCTTTTTTTTTATGTGATTGTAAATTTTTTCGGCTCTTTGTTTAAAGCTGCAATCTGTTTGTCCAATATAGAATTTGTTACATTTGTTGCAGTTTAGTTTGTATACATCTGGTGCTTGTAGTTTATCTTTGTTGTTGGTGCTGTGTTGTATTTTGTATTGTAACTTGTTATTAGTTTTGTATGCTATTTTGTATCCAGTTTTTTGAAATTTGCAGACTATTTTATTTGTTGTTTTTTTTGTTGATTTTTAATATTTTCTTTTTCATTTGTTGATTCCATCTTCGCATGAGCTACTAGTAATCACTTACACTTTTAAAATGTTTTAAACTTGCCTATAGTAGCACTTACTTTGCTTGTTGAGGACAGCCGTTTCGGGAGATGTGTCCCTTTGTCAACTCAGACCGTAACTCACGGTCAGTTACGGTCTGAGTTGACAAAGGGACACATCTCCCAAAACGGCCGTCCTCAACAAGCAAAGTAAGTGCTACTATGGGCAAGTTTAAAACATTTTAAAAGTGTAAGTGATTTTCTTTTTGTGTTATTAGGGTAGTAGAATCATTTCTAAAATTTGTTTAATTTTTGTTTTCTCAATATGTTATCTATTATTTTAGGATCATATCCATTGAATTTAGCGATTTCTTTAATTTTGGCCAACTCACATTTAAATCTATTTTTATGTAATGGAATTGTAATTAATCTATTACCCATAGTATTAAAAACTGCTAATTTATGAGATTTACAATGGTTAGAATCTACCGGGATATATCTATCATTATTTGTATGTTTCCTATATATATCAAATTCAATTTTATTACTTACACTTTTAAAATGTTTTAAACTTGCCTATAGTAGAACTTACTTTGCTTGTTGAGGACGGCCGTTTCGGGAGATGTGTCCCTTTGTCAACTCAGACCGTAACTGATCTCAAGGTTTACGTAGGTTAGGGTGGGGGTGGGATATTTTGGTGGTGTGGGTGTATTTTGTGTGTATTGGGAGTTATGATGTCAAAAAGTGCGTGCGAGTTGTAATGTAATTGTGTATTGAGTATGTGTGTAGGGTGTAGTTTGAAGTGCCTATATATTTCGTATTGTTCGGTTGTGTAGCGTTGGTTATTTCTGTGTTGTTTATGAAGAATTTGTAGGTTAGATGTTATCTCTATGTAGTCATGTTTTGTGGAGTTGAGATGATCGGCGAAGTTTGATTGGTAGTTATTGTTTTTTAGTGCTTTTATATGTTCTTGGTAACGTGTGTTGAATGACCTCCCTGTCTGGCCTATGTAAAAACTGGGGCATGAACTGCAAGTTAGTTTGTAAACTCCAGTGGTGTTGTAAATGTCGTTGATTTTGCTGTTGGGTTTAAATTGTTTGTTGAGAGTGTTTTGTGTGGCGTAAGCTATTTTGTAGTTGTATTTTCGTAATGTGTTGGTTAGATTGTGGGTTTTGGATGATCTGTATGGTATTGATAAGTATTTTATGGGATTGTCATCTTGTGTGTTTGTATTTGGGTTATTATGTTTATTTTTTAGACGGTTATATAATTTGTCAATCATTGTTGGCATCCCTCAACTTCTTAGACCCCACAATTAAACGAACAGACAAACAAACACATAAATTCAACATATACCGAAAACCCACCAGCACCAATACGACCATACACAGTTACTCAAACCACCCACACCAACATAAACTAGCTGCTTGCAACACCATGATATATAGCCTCCTTAAAACTTTTTCTAGACCTTTTGTTAAATCCATATCGAATGGTAGGCTAATGAATTGATTTTTAATATTTTCTTTTTGTGTTATTAAGGTAGTAGAATTGTTTCTAAACTTTTTTAGTTTTGTTTCCTCAATATATTATCTATTATTTTAGGATCATATCCATTGAATTTAGCGATTTCTTTAATTTTGGCCAACTCACATTTAAATCTATTTTTATGCAATGGAATAGTAATTAAACCATAGTGTTAAAAGCTGCTAATTTATGGGATTTGCAATGGTTAGAATCTACCGGGATATATCTATCATTATTTGTATGTTTTCTATATATATCAAATTCAATTTTATTATTATTTCTAAAACATAATACATCAAGAAACGGTAAACATTTATTATGCTCTATTTCAAAAGTAAATTAATGTTTCTATGTTCGTTGTTAATTAATGATAAAAATTGTTCTACGTTAAACTCTTTAGTATTAAAAATTGCGAAACACATCATCTACATATCTAATCCATCCTCCAGGAAAATACTGGAGTTTGTTTGTTAATTCCTTTTCAAAATTTTTCATAAAAAGTTCGGCTATGAAAGGTGATAAACTATTCCTCATAGCTATACCATCTTTTTGTTGGAAATACATTGTTAAATGAAAAATAATTCTGTGTCATACAACAGGTAACCCAAAAGATAAAATTAAGATGGTAGATAAATCTGGGATTTATAAAATAAATTGTTATTCATGTAGTAAAATTTATATTGGCCAAACAAAAAGAAAAATATTAACCAGATATAATGAACATATTAGCCATATAAAATTTCAAAGACCTGAAAAATCTAGTGTTGCAGAACATATTCTAAACACTAAACATACTTTAGAATTAAATGATCTCAAAGTATTGAAAACTGTTAATCCAAAAGGTCTTTTGAATAGTTTTGAAAGTTTGTACATTCACAAATATGACGAAAATAATTTATTAAATTGTGATAAAGGGCCTATCCCTAAATCTGAGTTATATTCATTAATTAGGAGATAGTTATAACCTTTTTTGGTAATAAATAATATTATTGTTTTTAGTAAAATTTAAATAGTTGTAACAGTAACTCTTCACCACGGGAGTTGAAAGACCGGACTAAGTTGCAGAGGGGGAATTTACTGCAACGTGATCAGTCGGACTAGTTTTTTAAAATAAGGGGTGTGGCGAAGTAGTTACCGGTTTATGCCTATATATTTGTTGTATTATGTTGTTTAAAGTTAGTTGTATTTTTTAAATACCTCTGAAGATGATTGCTGGGCAAGTGAAATGTACATAAGGTTTAAAATAAAAGTTATTTGTGGTTTAGAGGTTTTATTTATTTAAAAATACACAATTATTATGTTTATTTGTGGTTAAGAAGTTTTATTTATGTAATAATGAGCTATTAATTACAATCTGCCTGAAAAAAAAATTATAAGGTATATTACTTTGTAATATACTACTATTGGTATCACATGGCAAAAAACACTTCTTACTGATTTTTTTTAGCAAACGCGAGTAGTGATTTGTTCAATGCTGTGAGTCACAGATAAGACTTTCTCAGCTGTGTTGTATTAGTGTGAATCTGTTTTGTATTGGTGTTCTGTGGTGTGTTACTGTTCATAGAGTAGTTGTTAATTATGTGTACGAACATAGTATTTGGTTGTGAGGGTTTTGTCGTTTGGAATGTATTGTGAATGGTTTTTGTAGTGTTTGTATATCTTGTAGTTTTCTATTGTATTAAGTTTGTTGCTTTTTTTAATGTAGTAAAGGACTTCTAGATTAGTGTCCATATTGGAGTATGTGTGTAATGTGTTTTGTATATGAATAACGAAGTTTGATTTCGGTTGTTTTTTTAATGTCTTTTATGTTTCCTTGTATCGTATGGTGAAGTTTTTTCCTGTTTGACTTATGCAGATGCTGGGGGAAAAGTTACATGTGATCTTGTATACTCCTGCCCTGTTGTGTTTGTTCTGGAGTGTTTTTGTATTGTGTAGGTGTTTTTTAGTTGTGTTTGATGTTTTAAGGAGTACTTTGTATTTGAGTTTGCAGAATGAGGCAGCTAATAGGTTTGACTCTTAAGTGGGCAAACAAATTTTGACTCTGGAGTGATCAGATGACAAAAGTATATTGACTGTATACATCATAGAGCTGATATTCTTAATTGTGTTGTTTTTTGTGATCTAAACTAAAATGGTTGACCTTTTTATATATGTGTGTAATGTGTTTTGTATATGAATAACGAAGTTTGATTTCGGTTGTTTTTTTAATGTCTTTTATGTTTCCTTGTATCGTATGGTGAAGTTTTTTCCTGTTTGACTTATGCAGATGCTGGGGGAAAAGTTACATGTGATCTTGTATACTCCTGCCCTGTTGTGTTTGTTCTGGAGTGTTTTTGTATTGTGTAGGTGTTTTTTAATTGTGTTTGATGTTTTAAGGAGTACTTTGTATTTGAGTTTGCAGAATGAGGCAGCTAATAGGTTTGACTCTTAAGTAGGCAAACAAATTTTGACTCTGGAGTGATCAGATGACAAAAGTATATTGACTGTATACATCATAGAGCTGATATTCTTAATTGTGTTGTTTTTTGTGATCTAAACTAAAATGGTTGACCTTTTTATATCTGCCGTATTCATGTATTATTAGATAGAGAATGTTTTAGTTCAGATGGAATTGATTGTTTTGAAGAGGAAATACAAGGAAAATTTGGATTAAGAAAATAGCCTGCAGTAGCCCTGCACAGAGCTTATTTTGTTTTGTATAACTCTTTTGTTTTTAACTAAAAACACTAGTACATATGTTCAACTAGCCTATAGGAGCACACTTACTTTTATGACTGTTGAGGACAGTTGTTTTAGGCTATGTGTCCCATTGTCAATTCAGATCATAACTGAACTTTTGGTTGTAATAGATTATACTTTGATTTAAAGTAGAATAGGAATGGGTCTATGGCAGGGTAGAGCTGTGGCAGAGCTTGACAAATTTGGTCCACGATGCTGTGAGCTTGCTCTGCCGAGATGTAAGGGCGGTTACTGGTCTGCCAGCTGCTTCGGCCCTTGGTCAGGGAGTGTCTGTAGTGCACAGGTTTGGAGCCTATGTACAGTATTACAAGTGTTCGACTGATGGCCATACAGTCGAGCTAAGGAGAAAAGCTATAGGGCTCAGAGTTCTGAGGATTGGAAATGATCTTTACATGATCCAAGGGTGTAATCCTATAGTCTCGCCCATAACGCCTGACACGATGGCTGGTCTAACAATCATTTATTTAACCTAAAACTCCGTCCAATAATGTTAGTTTAAAGAGGATTCTTCAGGTGAATCCTAAAATTGAGTCTAAGGTTGAAGAGATAAGTAAAAAATTGATGGCGGCAATGTCACCGGCATTGCCATCACCAAAAGTTTTATTATTTTCTAGCGCTGAAGAAGGAAAAGATCTTGGTAATGTTTCTCCTTTCAATATCATAAGGTGATAACTGTTGTGATGGAGGTCCTGTTGCCTCTATTAAAAATTCCAAAATCTAAATCTATTAGTTGCAACCTGCACTGACAAACAAACCAGATTTCTTTGAAAAATTACCTTCTTCGATCAGGTCATAGTATCTGTGGCACCTCAAAGATCATTGAACTTTTCAAAGGGGTTCATCACCTGCAGAGATTTGATGAACATCACTCTCGACGGAATAAAGTCAGACTGGACTCAGAGTTACGGATCTTGTGCCTATCATGAAGGTATCAGAGAAAGGTGTTAAAGTTGCAACAGCATTGTTCATCCTTATTTTTGGCAAGCCAGACATACCTGAATTAATTCTCACAGCATACCAGAGACTATCAGTAAGGCTGAATGTGGCTAACTCTAGGCGATGTTTTAAATGTCAGCGCTTTTGGCCACATTAGTTTGTTCAAAGCAGGGGTATGTGGTCAATGTAGTGTTGAAGGCCATGAGGAAAAGGATTGTAGTAATACTAGGGCACCAACTGTGGTGGTGGACACCCAGCGCGATCATTTAACTGTCCTACCTTTAAGGAGGAGAAGGCATTCCTCATTTTCTGAAGTTAGAAAAATCCATAGAGCAACCCAACCAAAGGTTGATGGTAGGATTTATGCTGCCACTTTGACTGCTATGAAGTTCTGTATGATGTACAAAAGTCAACCGAGATGGTCATTACTATGTTTATCGTGCAGCAGAGAGTACAGTGTGTACTTTAGTTCGCTGAGTCAAAATCGATTGTGCATGTTCATTGACGCTTTCGAGAAACTTATGAACAAAATGTACCTGATAACAAATCAATTCTTTAATGGTTCAATCAGTTTAGAGCAGGGATGGCCAAATAGCTTCCCACAAACTAGTTTTAAGTGGCACCAGAGGAATTTTAAAAACCATTAGATGATTGATTTATTAGTAAATCTAAAACATAAAAATATAGGTTTATAACAGACATAAGTCACCACATGATTGAACTAAGCTTGAAATTACAGGGTACAAATCAAACCATACCTCAGTTAAATAGTCACTTAGGTAGATTTGTAAGCCGACTAAAGATTTTCCAATCCAGCTTTAAAAATGCCAATCTCGTAGATTTTTCTACATGCAAAGAAAGCATGGCAGATATCCCAACCAGTGATTTCAATTTTTGCCTACCAATTTTAGGTATGCTTCTGAAACAGTATAATGAACGGTTTTGGGATTTTAATGAAATAGGGCCGCACATTTTCATATTTAACAACCCCATGTCCTGTAATATTTTATAGTGAGATGACAAAACTCAATTAGAGCTGTGTGAGTTGCAAAGGGAACAATTCTTTCAGACAAGGCAGGAAACTGGTACTGCATTTTGGAGTATATTGCCTGAATGACTTGCGTGAAACTACGTGAAAATAGTTTCAATGTTTGGTAGCTCATACCTTTGAAGTATACCTTTTCAACAATGACATTTATAAAATCAACTAACTGCTACAGACTCACAGGCAACCATTTTGGAGATTTGCTAAAGGTTGCAACCACTTCATTCATATTGATTTTGTTGAACGATTTTGCCAAATGTTCTCATTAAGCAAAGTAGTTTTGGGTGATTATGATTGAGTATATTATGGATGATTTTAAATTTAAATAAATTAGAGTTATTTTCCCATACTGTGTTCTGATAAGTGTAAACAACATGATTGAACCAAATAATTTAATATCATACCTCTCTTATGTTGAATTTTTTTAGATTGAAGATGATATTAAATGTAATAAAAATATTTTGCATAATGTTTATTGATTCATATTATTGCATATACGACTCATACTATACGATATACATATTGCCTACATTTAGCTTGTTAATGTATATGTGGAATTAGCTGTGCAGCCCTCGTCTTCACCTGAAAATATTGAAGTGGCCCTTTAGGGATAAGAAGTTGGCCATACTGGCTTTAGAGAAACAGGAAGTGAGTTCAAAAAACCCTCACCAGGCAGGCCGAGAATCAGTGAGGAGAATATCGAACGCATCCGCCAGTCTTGTGTTAGGAGTCCAAAAAAATCAGTAGCTCGACGGAGCCTTGAACTCTAAATACTAAAAACTACAATTCACAGGGTACTGCACAAACGGTTATGTCTCTATGCATATAAAATTCAGCTATGATAAATTAAAATAACGGAGGCCAAAGCGAAAAGAATTTTGTACTTTAATGCTAAATGAATTGATAACAATCCAGATTTCTTAAATCAAGTGTTGTAAATGGACGAGGCAATGTTTCACGTCAGTGGTTGCGTTAATTGACACAACTGTTGAATATGTGGGTAACAACAATCGAATGAAATTCATGAATACGGACAATATTCTCCAAAAGTGAATGTGTGGTGTTGGTTATTTCATGACTAACTTGTGGGGCTCTTCTTTTTTGCTGAAAGAACAATTACAGATAAAATTTATCTAGTCATGCTAGAAGTGTTTACGTTTCCTCAGATTGACAAAATGGAACAACAAACAGGAAAATGTCATTTTTATGCAAGATGGAGCTTCCCCTTACCACCTTCTAGCTGTACATGATGCTGTGAACACAAAGTTTCTTAATGCTTGGATTGGCAGAGATGTACTTATTCCTTGGCTGCCCAGAAGAGTGGACCTCACCCTTTGGGTTTCTTTCTATGGGAGTATATAAGGAACATAGTCTACGCTGAGAAGATATGTGAGTTGGACCATCTGCGCGAGCGCATCATGGCTGCCCTCAACACTGTGACTCCAGAAATGGTTCAACCCACTTGATGTGAAATCAACTCAAATTCGATGTCTGCTGAGTCATAAATGGCTCCCACATAGAAACTTACTAAGGTACCAAAAAAACCTTGGTTTCAAGAAAAGACTAAAAAAAAATACTAATCAGTGAACCAATATCAGCAGTTTGAACAAAAAGACAAATGGCCATACTATAAAAGGAGTTACTCGCTATATATATATATATATATATATATATATATATATATATATATATATATATATATACGTTAAAAAAACGTCGGAGCATAACACAATAGGGAGAAGGTAAAGGGTTAGGCCTTCCCATTGGCCTTCCTAAAGCAATTCAAGCGTTAAATTGAAGGAATTAAAAAAAAAATATTTGGAGAAGTTATGTGAAAAATATTATTTTATTGTGCTATTTTATAGTTGATAAAAAATAAAAAGTTTTTACACAATCAGAAAAGATGTCCCATTTTAGATTAATGACTGCCAGAATAACATTTCATTGGCCAGGGCACAAATCTGGTTATGTTAGTCACGGTGATCTGACAGATCATGTATTCAAACCATTGTTGAATATGATCTTTTATTCCGCTATATAATATAATGTATTTTATAGATGTACTATAGGTTAATAGCAAAATAAAATACATTATAATTATGTATTGTGTTATAAAATTAAACACAAATAATTAATAAATAAATATATAAATAAATAAATAAATATATATATATATATATATATATATATATATATATATATATATATATATATATATATATATATATACACAGTATACAGACTTTAAATAGTTTTTCAGTGTAAAAAAATATTGTTGTCAATAACATCAATATAACATACAAAATGTAAAAACACAAGATGAATTTATCAGATTTCAATAAAATTAATTGTTAAAAATCTTACAAACTCATACAAAACAAAAAAATTACCATCAGAATACAAATAATAGGGTATACACAGCATTTCAAAATTAAAATAGTTTTTTAGTATAACATAATATTGTTGTGTCAATAACATAAAAAATGTTAAAAAAATGTTACATTTGATCAATGTGCTATTAGTTCAATCTACGATTGTGTTCAAAATTGTGTCATCAAACAGTAGACTCCAAGCACCAAGAACAAGAATTGATAATTTTGCTGCCCTTTCATACCAGGAAGCTGAATAATAACGTCTTGTGATATGCGTTTTCTTGCTTGATTTTAAGAGTTTTTTCCATTTCCATGTATCTATAATTTTCTTATTTTCATGTGATGAGCAACATAAAAATTCTCAACATCACTAGTAGCACCAGGCTCATTTTCATCACTTCTCACAGGAAAGTCTCCAACTGCATTATCTTGCTCAAGACCATCTTCATCTGTATCTGTTTCTTCTAAAATGAAACCTAAAGTATATCTAGCATCTTCTTCATCAGGAATACGATTCATTTATTTCAAATCTGTGTCATTTTGTAATGAATAAACAGTATTCATAATGGAGAAACTAATCTATTACAATGGTAGTCTCAGTGATCTGGGAAGATCATATATCTAATTAATTACTGTAGCGAGCAGAAAATAATAATATACTATAAAAAAATGTTTATATTTATTGACATTGAAAATAATTTATTAGTGAAAATAAATTTGTGGTGGAAAAACTTAAGATCTTGGTCTCGGTGATCTGATAGATCAAAAATGTAACAAAAAGAGTACTCAATGGTTTGGCAAAAATCAAAACACACTGACCTTTCTATTTCAGTAAGCTAGAAGCTGAATGCAGTGTTTTGCTGGTAAAGCAAAATACCCTTTTGTGATCTATCAGATCAAATGCGACTAATAAAGGGTTATTGGTTAAACATTATTTTTTTTAAAACTAGAAATTGTATATGCTGCTATTCTCACCAAGAAAAAATTGTATGGAAAAAATTGCAAAAAAGTTTATATAGATAAAGTTACCTAATATTCATATCAAAGTACTGTTTGTAGCAGTAAAAATAGATAATCATAGTTGCTGCAGAGTTGATAGTTGATATTGCCTTACTGAATTTGAAGAAGACGATGTTATCATTCTAATGTAGGTCTTTTTGTATCTCTTTCTAGAAAAACAAAATAATGAAAATTTGTGATTAATGTATTAACTAAATGCATAAAGCATTAGAGTCAATTTTACAAAATTCATCCAGGAGGTAATATATGCTGGTGCCTTTTGCAATCTAGATTTGTAATTCATTTTCTCAATGCAAGGAATAGAATATTAAATCACTTTAAATTCAACAACAGATGTATGAGTTGTATGGACAAAATGTAATATGTTGGTAAGGAGATAATTCAATCATATTTATGAAAATTGCATGATATTGACTGAAATAGGAGTCCTTTGGTTAAGGACGAATTTGCCTATGTCGAAGATGAAAAAATTCTTGAAACCCATAAGTTTAAAATCGTTACAATAAAAATATTGAAAAATACCCCAATACCACAAAAATAATCAATAGTTTGGTTATAATCAATAACCACTTTGCTTTAATAGTTTTATTTTAAATATGTTTCATTATTTTAATTAGTTTTTATTCTTTATATTGTTATTAGCCGTAGTTTGTATCTTTTGTTTTAACCTGTAAGTAACATGTTTCTAAATTTTTTTTAACTTTGAGGGATTCATTAATTTTGTTGTTAATATATTTATGATAGTTCTTTTAATTTGGTTATTTTTTATATTGCTATTTTAAGGTAGCTCCTTTTTTATCAAACGACAACTGCACTTTTCTAGGATGGCTTCCTTGTTATTTGATAAAAAACAATTAGCAAACTATTGTTTCATTTGCTATAACTATTTTGGCACATATAAATTGCCATATAGTTTATGCCTCACCTTCTACAAAGGTTAAACAGAAAGAATATGTAACAGATGATATTGGCATACAAAGCACTCATAAATGATAACACTCAATTAAGTTTTCCTGAATTTAATAACAGACTTATGACAATTGAAAATATTTCAAAGTTCACTCTACACATCCACAACAATCAACTGTATTACAATTTGCACACAAATACGTCACTATTGTTTTAGAGTCTTAGAAACATCTAATATAGTTTTCCAACCCCTACACTATCCACAACAAACAAGTGGTCAGTTCCATTCAAAGTCGTTGAAGGCTACAACTACCAAAACAACAATCTTCTTTAACATCAAGAGTTGGTGCATTATTATAATAGCACTATTGTAGCAGGTTTTTATATGTTTCATACATGACTACATGTATAGTAAAATCAGTTAATTAGATTGCATTTCTGCAAGTTGAAAGACTTACTGTTTAGCAAGTTTTAGGAAACTTATTTTATAACCTCCTGTTACAGGAGCATTGCTATTCAGATTAAGAAAACCACTACCAAGAAATTCTATTTGATTATTATAGCAAATGTAAATTCTTTGGGAATTAAAACATTGTAATTCTAAATTTCCTACAATTTAAAATTTGTTTGAAATTTTATTTCCGTATGAGACCGATACACCCGTAAATAAAGATGACTTATAAGTAGACTAGAAGGTTAAAACGTTGTTAATAGAGAAATTAGACTTTCGTTATTTATAGATATTAAATTTTGAAATAAAAACAAACAAGATAATATAAGTCTGTTTTGAACTGACTATTGAATTTCCAGGAACAGGTTCAGCGCATGACGTAGAGGTAGCGCTACAGTACTGTTTCTCACAATCATAGCTGTTAAAAAATCTGAAGTAGATTTATTATTTTTTAGACGCATTTTAGAACAACCTTCAGTATCAAATTTACGATAGATTTATACTAAATTTGTTATAATCTCAAGTCTAATAGTGAATAAATTGTTGTCTTTTGGTTATTAAGGATTTACTACCAACGCTGTTTATGCTTTATGGTACTCTATTGATTCCTTTCAATTTTAAATTAACTGACTAATGTTTGAAGAATAAAAAAACTGTCAGTATGAATAACTGAAACAATAAGGATACTGAACACTCAAATTTTCAAGTGTTTTTCCTCGCATAAGTCACAGAATTTTGTTTTCTTATTTTTTTTTACTTTACTTCTTAGAGGGAAAATAAATAAGACAGTGCTACCGATTAGGCAAACCATTGACACAATATTGAAAAAAAATCATGCGCTATACGAAAGATTGTGTTAAAATTATTACCTTTTTGAATATTTTACTAAATACATTTATTTTATATTTTTAAAGGTAAAGTGAAAAGTATGAATAAAAATTTTCAAATTGTTTCCCATAATGGAGGTTTTTTTATCGGAAAAGAACGAAGAAGATAAAGAGCCGGAGTTCCTTATTGTTGGCCAAGGTTAAACGAATTGAACATACATAATATATATCGCACAAGACAGGTGTCATCAGACGGCGAAGGCCATTACAGGTGTTAGGAAAGACAGTTGGATTATAAAATGATTTGTTGTCATTTCTCATTAATCGGATTACTCCAATAATTTTTCTTTTGAGCAAAAAAAATCATTTCTACCCAAATAAATTAGCCGTTGAAATATGGTTACAAGTGTATAATACTTTTATCTCTATAACAGAAGTGCCCTGAAACTTGCTAAAGAGAAGTCTTTCAACATACAGAAATCCAAACTTAATCAACTAATTTTACCATATACGCTAACATTTATAAAAACATAAAACTTGCCAACAAAAGTGCTCTTATAATAATGCACTAATTTTGATGTTAAATGAAGATAGTAGTTTCGATAGATTAGCACTCGACAACTTCGAACAAAACTGACCTATTGTTTGTTGCAGATGATGTAGGGATTGACGGTTCTTACTTCATTAGTGATGTAATTGTGTAGTTGTGTGCAAATTGTAATATAATTGGATGTTGCTTACGTGTAGAGTGAACTTTGGCATATTTGCATGTATAATACCTCGTCACTCGTAGATGCGCGATCAATCGATAGAAAACCGGTCCTAGCATTATTGGTACAAAAACATTGGTTTTTGTAGTGCGTGTTGTATCAAAGGCCACCGCTAAGAAATTGCAGGCGTTGCGGTCGTTTAGAAAACCGACATAAGGTAATTTTTTAAAACCTTTATGTAAATGATCTGGTTAATAGGAGAAATCTATTTGATTTACCTTCGTAATAGTGTGGCCTTTCAACAGATACTCGTGTATGCTAAAACACTAAAATAATTATATATTTCAGACACACTGTGAACTTTGTCAATCAGAGAGAGACAAAGCATATAAGTTCTGGCATTTTCAAAGCAAAAAAAATAATAATAATTCAAACTGAAACTTATTATTATAATATAATAGCACAGTGAAAATACTAGAATTATTTTTTAAATAAAGAGTTTGAACTATACATTATATATACATATATATATTTAAATTCTATGCTTATAATATATTGACTGATTATAGGGCCACATCATTTTTGCCAAAGTAGAACTGTTCACTCATAAGCTGGAGTGTGATCGATCGATAGAAAACAAAAAGCTAGCCCTATTCAAAAACATTGGCTTTTGTAGTGCGTGTTGCATCAAAGGCCTTTGCTAGGAAATTGCAGGCGTTGCAGTCGTTTAGAAAACCGATATAAGTTAATTTCTTGAAACTATGTAAATGATCTGGTTAACATGACAAATCAAATAATATTTCTAGCAGCCTTTCCGCCTTGTCAAATCTACATTATTGTAATATAAATACTATACTTAATACTATGATGTCTGTGGAACGGTCTTTAGCTTCCTCTACCCTTCCCCTCGCCTATGGTCGCCCTTCGAAGTCGCTCGCCAGCTTACGTGTGATAGCAATACACTATCGCCGGGACGCCTATTTAGAATAGCCTACAAATAAGGTTTTATCAGAGACGGAATTTGTTTACACTTTAGTTCTATATACGAGATATTTACAAACCATTCACACACTAGTGATATGTTTACATGTCTGTGATTGGACTTTTCAATTTTTATATAGGACCTATACTGCGCACTAACCTGCATCACTCATTATCAGATTTCCTGTCTGCTGCTCCTCTTTCTAGCAATAAAAATACTGAGCCGATCAAATGACTGACATGCGATGATCGTAAGATTCGAGTTAAATATAATTGCTCGGACAAACAAACTTTAATTTAACCTTAAAATAGCTGTCTTCTTACAAAGGCTACTTTTCTTCAAAAATATGAAGTCAGAGAGAATTACAAAAACCCACTAAACCTCAAAACCTAGTACGATCAGGCTTGTTCATATGAAAATAAATCACAACAGAATCTTATGCCTAATCTTTCCCTCCAATAACTATCTCAACTTTTAAAGATTAAGAGCTACACTTGATTAATTTACAGATTATGTTTCACGCCGCTAATTTTGTATCGAAAAATTATGCACGTTAATTTCGAAGTAAAGTGTTCTCAGAAACAAACCAGTCAGTTAAAGACACTAATACAAAAATATTTATATCAAGTAAAAACAGATTAGAAAGATTTTATTACAATTAAACAGAGAAAACTGTAGTTGATGAATGCTTTAGGTCTTGAAACCAGTGAAACCTTGAGAGTTATTCAATACTTATTTATAAGTATTATGGAATTCTTATTCTTCAATTCATTTCAAAACTTCAAGTAACAATTATAAGTTATTGGCCAAAGAGTTTAAAAAATCACTTCTTAGAGATGGTGAATAGCAGAGAAACAAAATTAATAATCGAGACCAGCAGGTCGACATAACTTGAAACCGTTCCCTTCGAAGAACAATAACATTATGTTGTGTTCGTCTAGTCAACACATAAATTCCTTACCGATTCCACTGCAGATCCTCAGTTATATTTGTCTGGAGTAAGTTTTTCGGGTTTAGTTTCTTTGTTGTTTATTTAACTTGCGAGTTTTGTAGTAAAACCTTTTGTGAAATATATTCACAGATATGTAATTCGTTTCTGAAGAAGCCTTATTCGCTTTAACAAGCACAGAGAAAAAGTTAATTACGAACTGTGTGTAAATATTTACGATAAAACTGTTTTAAGGTATTTTCATGAAATCTTACATTTTATACAGTGGTTATTCAATTTGTTTTAGGAAAAGATGACATTATATTCAGTACACTTAAGTAAGTGATTTAAAAAAATGTGTCACTACCTTTTTTATAAAAAAGATTTTTTCAGATATTTTCTTTGTAAATAGCGGTTATTTGATGGTTTTAACTCTTCTGCAGTCTAAACATAACCGTGTTATTGTTAATCACTTAAATAATAGTTTATGACTATCCGAACTTTAAATTTAGTAAATTTGTTAAAACTTACTGAGACAGAACGTTTTCGATCGCTATGTGCCGATCTTCATCAGTGCATCAGTAAATTCAAAGTTCGGATTGTCATAACTATTGTTCAAGTGGTTAATAAGATTCACCGAACGTAATGGACTACAAAATTCAAGAGGATATTGGTTTGTTATTAGCGGAGTAGGCTACCCGTCCTTCGTACGGGGTTGACGAATATTTGTATTGATTTTTATATTGTGTTTGCAGTATCACCGATAACAGTGTGGGGAGTAGGAACACAAATAGAACTAAACATGTAAATTAAATTCTATGAAATTCCGTTTAATAATTGGTATTTAATGGCGTTAGCATAAGTCTGAAGAACAAAAAGAGTGTAATGTTATTATTATGAAAAAAAATGTATGTAAAAGTTATTCTGTAGTTCATTTTTTTCCACAGGGCTCATACCTTATTAATTTAAGAGGATTGCTCCTGGCTTGTTCTACATATATTTCTTTAACTGTCCAGTTTCTTAGAATTGTTTATTTGATCGGTTTGAACATCCTATTTCTTCTTTATGTTGGATTTCTACCACGTTGGCTAGCAATTATAATTGAAAGTTTAGTTTTTGAGGTTGTGGAGAAACACGTGAGTTGCATTATATTCGAATCTTTCTCTGAGCTTCCTCAGCCAAGACCTCCTTCTTTTTTTGAATAATAGCCTGCATTGATAGGTGCAGTAGGGATATCTTTCTCCACCGTGTGAAATTCGATCTAAATGTTACAGCTTTCTTGCTTCAACTGTCTATACATTTGTTTTTCTTTATTGATTCTGTAGAGAATTCTGCGTTGTCAGATTACTATATTATTTGTCAGACAACCACATTTTCAAACTTTTTTGCATGCTCACAGCAATTTTGAAAGCTTCCAGTTTTCTTCGCATTGTATGTATATTGAAGGACCAACCCATAACTCCTTAAAAAAGAATGAAAATCTGACGAAAGTCTAATGTTTATTAAGGCTCAAGTGTCAACTGCTATTGTTCATTTCATGAAAACCACTTCTCTTTAGTCTTACTGATCAGTAAAAGATATCTTTTGTACATTTATTTAGTTAATTTATGTTATTTTCCTAATTTATGTTATTACTATGCACAAGTTTTAGTTAATTATGCTCCACATATATATGGTCACGTGCTAATATTTTCTTGGTAACTAGTTTTCCTTATATTTATCATCAGAATGAGTTACTTTCACCAATCTTTTGAAAGTAATCTAACGTTTTATAATATTTTATGCTACAAATGCTTGTTACCAGCATATCTAGTGTTGCAAAAGAGACAGTCATTTATTTTGCGTTCGGCTGTGACATATATTATCGCAGATCATACATTATATACTCTGTTAAAATACAGCCCCAAAGCCTCTTTTTATTTTCGACGGTTTAATTGTTATCGTATTTACGTTTGCTCATGTTTCTTATTAATAGTAAATACCGCTAATTGTCCGATATAATTTATTTTCTGTTAATATTTGAGTAATTATACTACGTCTTTTTATGGAACGATGTATTGTTATAGTTTTGGAAACAGAAGTATATATCTTGATTATTGTATAAACATCTCTATACTACGTTGGTGGCAAACAATTAATCCTAGTTCGTTGAAACTTTTCTCCTTTTCTAAATTCATTTTGTTGCATTTAATATTCCAATTTTTAAGAATATTGTTATAATATTTTAAAATTCTAATAGGCTGTACATTATTATCTCTTTCTCATTCTCAAGATGGCTATATTAAATCTTGTCAACTATTTAGAAAAAGCACAGCATTAATTTAATATAATGTTGAAAAATTTAAAATGACTCTCGAATAAGAGTAATAGGTTTAAAGTAGACGGAACTAGTAAAGTTCGGGGCTAAACTATGAATATAGTGCGGACCACCTAACCGTGCACTTGG
>JBAIZL010000001.1:110130349-110135349 GCA_036971475.1 Prosapia bicincta | reverse complement strand
TAGATATTGAGAAATATAATTTAATGAAATAAAATAGACTAAACACTGAGGTTAGGATTGACACTGATTAGCTCTAGACTAACTATAGGTTTATCTTTAATTTATGTATTAAAAAATATAAATAAGGCTTGAAAGAGTAATTCGTTCCAATAACTTTAAAAAATGGTCATAGCACCCATGCATGCTGTTGACTAACATGATGCATATTTGTGGGTTTGTTTTCTGTATGTAATAGAATAACATAAATGTTTCTAGAAGCCTACTTCGGAGAACTTTAAATTTTATCTCTTACTAGTCGCGCAATGGTAACAGATTCGCACTTTTGTAAAAAAAAAACAGAAAAAATAAAGCACAAGTCAGTTAAATTTCATATACAGTTAATTTAAATAGCAACAGTGCTGAGCACTTTTTAATCAGGAATTTAAATCCTGAAACGCACATTTTCTTAAAAGAGGTTTTCATTTCAAGTACTATGAAATAGAGTCGTGCAACTATGTATAAAATTATATCCTATTGGAATTCTAAATCATATCGTGCGACGACGTTTTAGTTAAACAACAAAGAATACCAACTTAAATTATTACTTTTGGTATCACTTTAAAAAAAACCACTAGTTTCGGATATTTTTCATCAGACGCGTTTCACACTAGGACAGTGCATTGTTCAATGTTGTGAGTCACAGACAAGACTTTTGCTCAGGTGTATTGTTTTCACCGGAACAACAGTCTTGTCCGTTACATCATTAAACAGCACTAACCTACTGCGAATCGTGTCTGCTGAAAAATATCAGTAAGTAGTGTTTTTTTGCCAATTGATACCAAAAGTAGTAATTTATATAAAAACCTTAGATGTACAATATAAAAACTGTATCAACTTACAATATTAATCGTTTATTTTCTCATACGCTTTTCAATGATAAAATGATAGTCATAAGTGACGATCTAATTAATCTATAAAATTATAAATTTATCTACATATTCTTCTAACTTTATATAAGGGTTTTAGTCTAGAATTGAGTAGGTAACACACTGATGAGAATGCCTTTATCAGAAAATCAATTATTTATTATTTAATTAATAGCTCTGGACCCAAGCTGAGATAAAATCGTGTTAAAGGGGAGTCACTTCTCATTCCTGTTATTTTGAGGAAAAATATAGTTTGATTCATTTATTTCTTTTTCAAAACGTGCACGATGTAGTTTATATCAGTCAAAATAAAATAAAAGTTTAAAGTCTTTAAACGAAATGATATTAATTCACATTTTACTTATCTTAAAACAGAAAATGTAATTACTACTACTACGTAGCGCTACAGCCCGGGGTGGGCCTTGGCTTCCTTAACAATGTCCCGCCATGTACTTCTATCCTTAGCCTTCTGTTTCCATGCTGTAACGCCGAGTACCCTCAAACATTGTAGCCGACTACTACTACTACTACGTAGCGCTACAGCCCAGGGTGGGCCTTGGCTTCCTTAACAATGTCCCGCCATGTACTTCTGTCCTTAGCCTTCTGTTTCCATGCTGTAATGCCGAGTACCCTCAAACATTGTAGCCGACTACCACTACTACATAACGCTACAGCCCCGGGTGGGCCTTGGCTTCCTTAACAATGTCCCGCCATGTACTTCTATCCTTAGCCTTCTGTTTCCATGCTGTAACGCCGAGTACCCTCAAACATTGTAGCCGACTACTACGTAGCGCTACAGCCCGGGGTGGGCCTTGGCTTCCTTAACAATGTCCCGCCATGTACTTCTATCCTTAGCCTTCTGTTTCCATGCTGTAACGCCGAGTACCCTCAAACATTGTAGCCGACTACTACTACTACTACGTAGCGCTACAGCCCGGGGTGGGCCTTGGCTTCCATAACAATGTCCCGCCATGTACTTCTATCCTTAGCCTTCTGTTTCCATGCTCTAACGCCGAGTACCCTCAAACATTGTAGCCGACTACTACTACTACTACGTAGCGCTACAGCCCGGGGTGGGCCTTGGGTTCCTTAACAATGTCCCGCCATGTACTTCTATCCTTAGCCTTCTGTTTCCATGCTGTAACGCCGAGTACCCTCAAACATTGTAGCCGACTACTACTACTACTACGTAGCGCTACAGCCCGGGGTGGGCCTTGGCTTCCTTAACAAAGTCCCGCCATGTACTTCTATCCTTAGCCTTCTGTTTCCATGCTGTAACGCCGAGTACCCTCAAACATTGTAGCCGACTACTACTACTACTACGTAGCGCTACAGCCCGGGGTGGGCCTTGGCTTCCTTAACAATGTCCCGCCATGTACTTCTATCCTTAGCCTTCTGTTTCCATGCTGTAACGCCGAGTACCCTCAAACATTGTAGCCGACTACTACTACTACTACGTAGCGCTACAGCCGGGGTGGGCCTTGGCTTCCTTAACAATGTCCCGCCATGTACTTCTATCCTTAGCCTTCTGTTTCCATGCTGTAACGCCGAGTACCCTCAAACATTGTAGCCGACTACTACTACTACTACGTAGCGCTACAGCCCGGGGTGGGCCTTGGGTTCCTTAACAATGTCCCGCCTTGTACTTCTAGCCTTAGCCTTCTGTTTCCATGCTGTAACGCCGAGTACCCTCAAACATTGTAGCCGACTACTACTACTACATAACGCTACAGCCCCGGGTGGGCCTTGGCTTCCTTAACAATGTCCCGCTATGTACTTCTGTCCTTAGCCTTCTGTTTCCATGCTGTAATGCCGAGTACCCTCAAACATTGTAGCCGACTACCACTACTACATACGCTACAGCCCCGGGTGGGCCTTGGCTTCCTTAACAATGCCCCGCCATGTACTTCTATCCTTAGCCTTCTGTTTCCATGCTGTAACGCCGAGTACCCTCAAACATTGTAGCCGACTACTACGTAGCGCTACAGCCCGGGGTGTGCCTTGGCTTCCTTAACAATGTCCCGCCATGTACTTCTATCCTTAGCCTTCTGTTTCCATGCTGTAACGCCGAGTACCCTCAAACATTGTAGCCGACTACTACTACTACTACGTAGCGCTACAGCCCGGGGTGGGCCTTGGCTTCCTTAACAATGTCCCGCCATGTACTTCTATCCTTAGCCTTCTGTTTCCATGCTGTAACGCCGAGTACCCTCAAACATTGTAGCCGACTACTACTACTACTACGTAGCGCTACAGCCCGGGGTGGGCTTTGGCTTCCTTAACAATGTCCCGACATGTACTTCTATCCTTAGCCTTCTGTTTCCATGCTGTAATGCCGAGTACCCTCAAACATTGTAGCCGACTACTACTACTACTACGTAGCGCTACAGCCCGGGTTGGGCCTTGGCTTCCTTAACAATGTCCCGCCATGTACTTCTATCCTTAGCCTTCTGTTTCCATGCTGTAACGCCGAGTACCCTCAAACATTGTAGCCGACTACTACGTAGCGCTACAGCCCGGGGTGTGCCTTGGCTTCCTTAACAATGTCCCGCCATGTACTTCTATCCTTAGCCTTCTGTTTCCATGCTGTAATGCCGAGTACCCTCAAACATTGTAGCCGACTACTACGTAGCGCTACAGCCCGGGGTGGGCCTTGGCTTCCTTAACAATGTCCCGCCATGTACTTCTATCCTTAGCCTTCTGTTTCCATGCAGTAATGCCGAGTACCCTCAAACATTGTAGCCGACTACTACGTAGCGCTACAGCCCGGGGTGTGCCTTGGCTTCCTTAACAATGTCCCGACATGTACTTCTATCCTTAGCCTGCTGTTTCCATGCTGTAATGCCGAGTACCCTCAAACATTGTAGCCGACTACTACTACGTAGCGCTACAGCCCGGGGTGGGCCTTGGCTTCCTTAACAATGTCCCGCCATGTACTTCTATCCTTAGCCTTCTGTTTCCATGCTGTAATGCCGAGTACCCTCAAACATTGTAGCCGACTACTACTACGTAGCGCTGCAACCCGGGGTGGGCCTTGGCTTCCTTAACAATGTCCCGACTGTACTTCTATCCTTAGCCTTCTGTTTCCATGCTGTAATGCCGAGTACCCTCAAACATTGTAGCCGACTACTACTACTACTACGTAGCGCTACAGCCCGGGGTGGGCCTTGGCTTCCTTAACAATGTCCCGCCATGTACTTCTGTCCTTAGCCTTCTGTCTCCATGCTGTAACGCCGAGTACCCTTAAATCTTCCTCAAGGTCCTGTAGCTATCGTTTTCTTGGTCGGCCAACTCTTCTTTTGCCAATCATAGTGCCATGTAAATGTTTGTTCGGCATTCTATTGGTGGGCATTCTTATGATGTGACCCAACCATTCTAGACGTCGCGTTTTAATAAAATTGACCACATTTGCATCTTTGTATAAGTAATACAACTCGGCAATAGATCGAAGCTTCCACACATTTGCTTGTACATCGTGGACCGGACCATAAATATTTCTCAAAGGCTTACGCTCAAACAATGTCAACTGATTTTTCATCGCGGCGGTTAAAGTCCACGTCGCGCTCCATACGTTACGACTGGCCGAATTAAGGTTTTATAGGGTCGTACCATAGTGCTTTGAGACGATAGCCTAAACATTTAATTACCTTTAAAAATTATTATTCACAGAAGGTAAGTTTTATAATTATAATTATTCAGATATTGAGATGAATTAATTACAGTTTCTGTAAAATGTTCTTTTTCCAAAAATAATTACTGCCTGTTTGAATTAGAAGCGAGCGCAGTTGTCTTACAATTAGAGCCCCGATTGTGGTGCTTAAAAATGTAGTAACTTAAGCTAATGGGTTGCTTGTCATGTGAACCCTCATAATGACCAAGATTTCGTTCAATAAAAGAGTGGATAATGGTTTCTTGTTACACTAACAGATGCTCGTAACATCAGCCTCGTGGTTTGCGGTGATTAAAACCCCAAAGTGACAGGAGAGGGTATATTCACATTAAGTTAACGCATTACTTTTCGGAAAGCAAACAGATATACTACGCATACTTTGAGATTAATGGATAACAAGAAAGGCTGAGATTAAATATCGGTTT
>JBAIZL010000001.1:110077849-110125349 GCA_036971475.1 Prosapia bicincta | reverse complement strand
GTAGCCTTTTTACCGGAAAAACGTCTGTTGGTTATGTGAGTTCGTGATGTTGTTGGATAATCAGTAAATTTATTTTCTGCTATGGAAGTTCTCGATGTTTTCTGTCCATTAGAGAATCCTGCTTCAAAAACTGTACCTCCCCCCGGTTGTTTTTCTCGAGATTTCTCTTTACCTAATATTTTCTCTATGTTTAGAAAACCAGGTATTTTATGTGTATTCGTAAATTGTGAGCCTAATAGTGGTGTTAATGTAGCCTTTTTACTGGAAAAACGTCTGTTGGTTATGTGAGTTCGTGATGTTGTTGGATAATCAGTAAATTTATTTTCTGCTATGGAAGTTCTCGATGTTTTCTGTCCATTAGAGAATCCTGCTTCAAAAACTGTACCTCCCCCTGGTTGTTTTTCTCGAGATTTCCCTTTACCTAATATTTTCTCTATGTTTAGAAAACCAGGTATTTTATGTGTATCAGTAAATTGTGAGCTTAATGGTGGTGTTAATGTAGCCTTTTTACTGGCAAAACGTCTGTTGGTTATGTGAGTTCGTGATGTTGTTGGATAATCAGTAAATTTATTTTCTGCTATGGAAGTTTTCGATGTTTTCTGTCCATTAGAGAATCCTGCTTCAAAAACTGTACCTCCCCCTGGTTGTTTTTCTCGAGATTTCCCTTTACCTAATATTTTCTCTATGTTTAGAAAACCAGGTATTTTATGAGTATCAGTAAATTGTGAGCTTAATGGTGGTGTTAATGTAGCCTTTTTACTGGCAAAACGTCTGTTGGTTATGTGAGTTCGTGATGTTGTTGGATAATCAGTAAATTTATTTTCTGCTATGGAAGTTCTCGATGTTTTCTGTCCATTAGAGAATCCTGCTTCAAAAACGGTACCTCCCCCTGGTTGTTTTTCTCGAGATTTCCCTTTACCTAATATTTTCTCTATGTTTAGAAAACCAGGTATTTTATGTGTATCAGTAAATTGTGAGCTTAATGGTGGTGTTAATGTAGCCTTTTTACTGGCAAAACGTCTGTTGGTTATGTGAGTTCGTGATGTTGTTGGATAATCAGTAAATTTATTGTCTGATATGGAATTCTCCATTGTTTTCACTAGAGTTGTCTGTGAGCCTGTAAAAATTGTGTTTGCAATTCTTATATTTGGCGTTGATTGTGTATGTGTATATATTATGTTATTTATTGGCGTTCTAGGCCTTGTATCGGTGTCTGCAAACAGTGTGTTTTCTATTGGAGTTCTTGATGTTGTTTGAGAATCTGTAATAAAACTGTTGGTTAGAGACGATCTCTGACTGTCTGAAAAAATCGAGTTTGGTAATGAAGTTCTCGAACTCGTCTTTGATTCAGTAAACATCGTGCTAGCTAGCGGAATATTTGAAGCCTCTTCAGTACCTGTGAAAATGGTGTTTGGAGTACTTGACCTTGTCTGTGAGTCAATAAACATCGTTTTAAGACCTGGGGTTCTTGACGATGGCGCTGCATCTGTGAAAATCGTGTTTGCTATTGGAATTCTAGAAGTTATCTGTTTATCAGTAAATATTGTTTTAAGTTCTGGGATTTTGGACGATTGCACTGTATCTGTTAACATCGTGTTTACTACTGGAGTTCTTGGGGTTGTCTGGGTATACCTGAATAAAGTTACTGCTATTGGGTATCTTGAGGTTTTCTGTCTATCGGTAAACATCATTTTAGGTATGCGAGTTCTTGATGTTGATTCAGTATCAGGTACAACAGATGTTTTAGTAGTAATTTTTCCTTTTGTTGATGGTACGGTAAGTGTGTACTGTGTACTAGATAGTGTCGTTCTATATGATGTTGATGTATATCTTGACGGTGCTACTGTAGCAGAAGTCACAGGTGTCCTTACTGTCCCAGTAGATGATTTAGATGTACTTTTGCGTTTTGTAGATGGTACGGTATGTGTATACGGTGAGCTAGTTACAGGTGTTCTATACGTTGTCGATGTATATCCAGACAGTGCTACTGTAGCAGGAGTGAACGGTGTCCTTTCTGTCCCAGTAGATGATTTAGTTGTACTTTTGCGTTTTGTCGATGGTACGGTATGTGTATATAGTGAGCTAGTTAGAGGTTTTCTATATGTTGTTAATGTATATTTTGACGGTGCTACTGTAGCAGGAGTCACAGGTGTCCTTTCTGTCCCAGTAGATGATTTAGTGGTACTTTCGCGTTTTGTAGATGGGGCGGTATGTGTATACGGTGAGCTAGTTACAGGTGTTCTATATGTTGTCGATGTATATCCAGACGGTGCTACTGTAGCAGGAGTTACAGGTGTTCTTTCTGTCCCAGTAGATGATTTAGTTGTACTTTTGCGTTTTGTCGATGGAACGGTATGTGTATACGGTGAGCTAGTTAGAGGTGTTCTATATGTTGTTGATGGATATCCAGACGGCGCTACTGTAGCAGGAGTTACAGGAGTTCTTTCTGTGCCAGTTGTTGATTTAGTTGTAGTTTTGCGTTTTGTAGATGGTGCGGTATGTGTATACGGTAAGCTAGTTAGAGGTGTTCTATATGTTGTCGATAAATATCCTGACGGCACTACTGTTGCAGGAGTTACAGGTGTCCTTTCTGTCTCAGTAGATGATTTAGTTGTACTTTCCCGTTTTGTCGATCGTGCGGTATGTGTATAGGGTGAGCTAGTTAGAGTTGTTTTATATGTTGTCGATGTATATCTTGACGGTGCTACTGTATCAGGAGTTACAGGTGTCCTTTCTGTCCTAGTAGTTGATTTAGTTGTACTTTTGCGTTTTGTAGATGGTACGGAATGTGTATACGGTGAGCTAGTTAGAGGTGTTCTATATGTTGTTGATGTATATCTTGACGGCGCTACTGTATCAGGAGTTACAGGTGTCCTTTCTGTCCCAGTAGATGATTTAGTTGTACTTTTGCGTTTTGTAAATGGTACGGTATGTGTGTACAGGGAACTAGTTAGAGGTGTTCTATATGTTGTTGATGTATATCTTGACGGTGCTACTGTATTAGGAGTTACAGGTGTCCTTTCTGTCCCAGTAGTTGATTTAGTTGTACTTTTGCGTTTTGTAGATGGTACGGTATGTGTATACGGTGAGCTAGTTAGAGGTGTTCTATATGTTGTTGATGTATATCTTGACGGTGCTACTGTATTAGGAGTTACAGGTGTCCTTTCTGTCCCAGTAGTTGATTTAGTTGTACTTTTGCGTTTTGTAGATGGTACGGAATGTGTATACGGTGAGCTAGTTAGAGGTGTTCTATATGTTGTTGATGTATATCTTGACGGCGCTACTGTATCAGGAGTTACAGGTGTCCTTTCTGTCCCAGTAGATGATTTAGTTGTACTTTTGCGTTTTGTAAATGGTACGGTATGTGTGTACAGGGAACTAGTTAGAGGTGTTCTATATGTTGTTGATGTATATCTTGACGGCGCTACTGTATCAGGAGTTACAGGTGTACTTTCTGCCCCATTAGATGACTTAGTTGTACTTTTGCGTTTTGTAAATGGTACGGTATGTGTGTACAGGGAACTAGTTAGAGGTGTTCTATATGTTGTTGATGTATATCTTGACGGCGATACTGTATCAGGAGTTGCAGGTGTCCTTTCTGTCCCATTAGATGACTTAGTTGTACTTTTGCGTTTTGTTGATGGTGCGGTATGTGTGTACAGGGAACTAGTTAGAGGTGTTCTATATGTTGTTGATGTATATCTTGACGGCGATACTGTATCAGGAGTTGCAGGTGTCCTTTCTGCCCCATTAGATGACTTAGTTGTACTTTTGCGTTTTGTAAATGGTACGGTATGTGTGTACAGGGAACTAGTTAGAGGTGTTCTATATGTTGTTGATGTATATCTTGACGGCGATACTGTATCAGGAGTTGCAGGTGTCCTTTCTGTCCCATTAGATGACTTAGTTGTACTTTTGCGTTTTGTTGATGGTGCGGTATGTGTGTACAGGGAACTAGTTAGAGGTGTTCTATATGTTGTTGATGTATATCTTGACGGCGATACTGTATCAGGAGTTGCAGGTGTCCTTTCTGTCCCATTAGATGACTTAGTTGTACTTTTGCGTTTTGTTGATGGTGCGGTATGTGTATACGGTGAGCTAGTTAGAGGTGTTCTATATGTTGTTGATGTATATCTTGACGGTGCTACTGTATTAGGAGTTACAGGTGTCCTTTCTGTCCCAGTAGTTGATTTAGTTGTACTTTTGCGTTTTGTAGATGGTACGGAATGTGTATACGGTGAGCTAGTTAGAGGTGTTCTATATGTTGTTGATGTATATCTTGACGGCGATACTGTATCAGGAGTTACAGGTGTACTTTCTGCCCCATTAGATGACTTAGTTGTACTTTTGCGTTTTGTAAATGGTACGGTATGTGTGTACAGGGAACTAGTTAGAGGTGTTCTATATGTTGTTGATGTATATCTTGACGGCGATACTGTATCAGGAGTTGCAGGTGTCCTTTCTGTCCCACTAGATGACATAGTTGTACTTTTGCGTTTTGTTGATGGTGCGGTATGTGTATACGGTGAGCTAGTTAGAGGTGTTCTATATGTTGTCGAAGTATAGCTTGACGGCGCTACTGTAGCAGGAGTTACAGGTGTTCTTTCTGTTCCAGTGGTTGATTTAGTTGTACTTTTGCGTTTTGTAGATGGTACGGTATGTGTATACGGTGAGCTAGTTAGTGGTGTTCTATATGTTGTTGATGTATATTTTGACGGTGCTACTGTAGCAGGAGTTACAGGTGTTCTTTCTGTTCCAGTGGTTGATTTAGTTGTACTTTTGCGTTTTGTTGATGGTGCGGTATGTGTATATGGTGAGCTAGTGAGTGGTGTTCTATATGTTGTTGATGTATATCTTGACGGCGCTACTGTATCAGGAGTTACAGGTGTCCTTTCTGTCCCAGTAGATGACTTAGTTGTACTTTTGCGTTTTGTTGATGGTGCGGTATGTGTATATGGTGAGCTAGTTAGAGGTGTTCTATATGTTGTTGATGTATATCTTGACGGCGCTACTGTATCAGGAGTTACAGGTGTCCTTTCTGTCCCAGTAGATGACTTAGTTGTACTTTTGCGTGTTGTAGATGGTGCGGTATGTGTATACGGTGAACTAGTTAGAGGTGTTCTATATGTTGTTGATGTATATCTTGACGGCGCTACTGTATCAGGAGTTACAGGTGTCCTTTCTGTCCCAGTAGTTGATTTAGTTGTACTTTTGCGTGTTGTAGATGGTGCGGTATGTGTATACGGTGAACTAGTTAGAGGTGTTCTATATGTTGTTGATGTATATCTTGACGGCGATACTGTATCAGGAGTTACAGGTGTACTTTCTGCCCCATTAGATGACTTAGTTGTACTTTTGCGTTTTGTAAATGGTACGGTATGTGTGTACAGGGAACTAGTTAGAGGTGTTCTATATGTTGTTGATGTATATCTTGACGGCGATACTGTATCAGGAGTTGCAGGTGTCCTTTCTGTCCCATTAGATGACATAGTTGTACTTTTGCGTTTTGTTGATGGTGCGGTATGTGTATACGGTGAGCTAGTTAAAGGTGTTCTATATGTTGTCGAAGTATAGCTTGACGGCGCTACTGTAGCAGGAGTTACAGGTGTTCTTTCTGTTCCAGTGGTTGATTTAGTTGTACTTTTGCGTTTTGTAGATGGTACGGTATGTGTATACGGTGAGCTAGTTAGTGGTGTTCTATATGTTGTTGATGTATATTTTGACGGTGCTACTGTAGCAGGAGTTACAGGTGTTCTTTCTGTTCCAGTGGTTGATTTAGTTGTACTTTTGCGTTTTGTTGATGGTGCGGTATGTGTATATGGTGAGCTAGTGAGTGGTGTTCTATATGTTGTTGATGTATATCTTGACGGCGCTACTGTATCAGGAGTTACAGGTGTTCTTTCTGTCCCAGTAGATGACTTAGTTGTACTTTTGCGTTTTGTTGATGGTGCGGTATGTGAATATGGTGAGCTAGTTAGAGGTGTTCTATATGTTGTTGATGTATATCTTGACGGCGCTACTGTATCAGGAGTTACAGGTGTCCTTTCTGTCCCAGTAGATGACTTAGTTGTACTTTTGCGTGTTGTAGATGGTGCGGTATGTGTATACGGTGAACTAGTTAGAGGTGTTCTATATGTTGTTGATGTATATCTTGACGGCGCTACTGTATCAGGAGTTACAGGTGTCCTTTCTGTCTCAGTAGTTGATTTAGTTGTACTTTTGCGTTTTGTAGATGGTACGGTATTTGTATACGGTGAGCTAGTTAGAGGTGTTCTATATGTTGTTGATGTATATGTTGACGGCGCTACTGTATCAGGAGTTACAGGTGTCCTTTCTGTCCCAGTAGTTGATTTAGTTGTACTTTTGCGTTTTGTAGATGGTACGGAAAGTGTATTCTTTGAGCTAGTTAGAGGTGTTCTATATGTTGTCGATGTATATCTTGACGGCGCTACTGTATCAGGAGTTACAGGTGTCCTTTCTGTCCCAGTAGATGACTTAGTTGTACTTTTGCGTATTGTAGATGGTGCGGTATGTGTATACGGTGAACTAGTTAGAGGTGTTCTATAAGTTGTTGATGTATATCTTGACGGCGCTACTGTATCAGGGGTTACAGGTGTCCTTTCTGTCCCAGTAGATGACTTAGTTGTACTTTTGCGTGTTGTAGATGGTACGGTATTAGTATACGGTGAGCTAGTTAGAGGTGTTCTATAAGTTGTTGATGTATATTTCGATGGGGCTACTGTATCAGAGGTTACAGGTGTCCTTTCTATCCCAGTAGATGACTTAGTTGTACTTTTGCGTTTTGTTGATGGTGCGGTATGTGTATACGGTGAACTAGTTAGAGGTGTTCTATATGTTGTTGATGTATATCTTGACGGCGCTACCGTATCAGGAGTTACAGGTGTTCTTTCTGTCCCAGTAGATGACTTAGTTGTACTTTTGCGTGTTGTAGATGGTGCGGTATGTGTATACGTTGAACTAGTTAGAGGTGTTCTATATGTTGTTGATGTATATCTTGACGGCGCTACTGTATCAGGAGTAACAGGTGTCCTTTCTGTCCCAGTAGATGACTTAGTTGTACTTTTGCGTGTTGTAGATGGTACGGTATGTGTATATGGTGAGCTAGTTAGAGGTGTTCTATATGTTGTAGATGAATATCTTGATGGCGCTACTGTATCAGGAGTTACAGGTGTCCTTTCTGTCCCAGTAGATGACTTTGTTGTACTTTTGCGTTTTGTTGATGGTGCGGTATGTGTATACGGTGAACTAGTTAGAGGTGTTCTATATGTTGTTGATGTATATCTTGACGGCGCTACTGTATCAGGAGTAACAGGTGTCCTTTTTGTCCCAGTAGATGACTTAGTTGTACTTTTGCGTGTTGTAGATGGTACGGTATGTGTATATGGTGAGCTAGTTAGAGGTGTTCTATATGTTGTAGATGAATATCTTGATGGCGCTACTGTATCAGTAGTTACAGGTGTCCTTTCTGTCCCAGTAGATGATTTAGTTGTACTTTTGCGTTTTATTGATGGTGCGGTATGTGTATATGGTGAGCTAGTTAGAGGTGTTCTATATGTTGTCGATGTATATGTTGACGGCGCTATTGTAGCGGGAGTTACAGGTGTCCTTTCTGTCCCAGTAGATGATTTAGTTGTACTTTTAGGTTTTGTAGATGGTGCGGTATGTGTATATGGTGAGCTAGTTAGAGGTGTTCTATATGTTGTCGATGTATATTTTGACGGCGCTACTGTATCAGGAGTTACAGGTGTCCTTTCTGTCCCAGTAGATGATTTAGTTGTACTTTTGCGTTTTGTTGATGGTGCGGTAAGTGTATACGGTGAACTAGTTAGAGGTGTTCTATATGTTCTTGATGTATATCGTGACGGCGCTACTGTATCAGGAGTTACAGGTGTCCTTTCTGTCTCAGTAGTTGATTTAGTGGTACTTTTGCGTTGCGTAGATGGTACGATATTTGTATACGGTGAGCTAGTAAGAGGTGTTCTATATGTTGTTGATGTATATCTTGACGGCGCTGCCGTAGCAGGAGTTACAGGAGTCGTTTCTGTCCCAGTAGATGACTTAGTTGTACTTTTGCGTGTTGTAGATGGTGCGGTATGTGTATACGGTGAACTAGTTAGAGGTGTTCTATATGTTGTTAATGTATATCTTGATGGCGCTACAGTATCAGGAGTTACAGGTGTCCTTTCTGTCCCAGTAGTTGATTTAGTTGTACTTTTGCGTGTTGTAGATGGTGCGGTATGTGTATATGGTGAGCTAGTTAGAGGTGTTCTATATGTTGTTGATGTATATCTTGACGGCGCTACTGTATCAGGAGTTACAGGTGTCCTTTCTGTCCCAGTAGTTGATTTAGTTGTACTTTTGCGTTTTGTAGATGGTACGGAAAGTGTATTCTTTGAGCTAGTTAGAGGTGTTCTATATGTTGTCGATGTATATCTTGACGGCGCTACTGTATCAGGAGTTACAGGTGTCCTTTCTGTCCCAGTAGATGACTTAGTTGTACTTTTGCGTATTGTTGATGGTGCGGTATGTGTATACGGGGAACTAGTTAGAGGTGTTCTATATGTTGTTGATGTATATCCTGACGGCGCTACTGTATGAGGAGTTACAGGTGTCCTTTCTGTCCCAGTAGATGAGTTAGTTGTAATTTTGCGTTTTGTTGATGGTACGGTATGTGTATATAGTGAACTAGTTAGAGGTGTTCTATATGTTGTTGATGTATATCTTGACTGCGCTACTGTATCAGGAGTTAGAGGTGTCCTTTCCGTCCCAGTATATGACTTAGTTGTACTTTTGCGTGTTGTAGATGGTACGGTATGTATATATGGTGAGCTAGTTAGAGGTGTTCTATATGTTGTAGATGAATATCTTGATGGCGCTACTGTATCAGGAGTTACAGGTGTCCTTTCTGTTCCAGTGGTTGATTTAGTTGTACTTTTGCGTTTTGTAGATGGTGCGGTATGTGTATACGGTGAGCTAGTTAGAAGTGTTCTATATGTTGTTGATGTATATTTTGACGGTGCTACTGTAGCAGGAGTTACAGGTGTTCTTTCTTTCCCAGTAGATGATTTAGTTGTACTTTTGCGTTTTGTTGATGGTGCGGTATGTGTATACGGTGAGCTAGTTAGAGGTGTTCTATATGTTGTTGATGTATATCTTGACGGCGCTACTGTATCAGGAGTTACAGGTGTCCTTTCTGTCCCAGTAGTTGATTTATTTGTACTTTTGCGTGTTTTAGATGGTGCGGTATGTGTATATGGTGAGCTAGTTAGAGGTGTTCTATATGTTGTTGATGTATATCTTGACGGCGCTACTGTATCAGGAGTTACAGGTGTCCTTTCTGTCCCAGTAGATGACTTAGTTGTACTTTTGCGCGTTGTAGATGGTACGGTATTTGTATACGGTGAGCTAGTAAAAGGTGTTCTATATGTTGTTGATGTATATCTTGACGGCGCTGCCGTAGCAGGAGTTACAGGAGTCGTTTCTGTCCCAGTAGATGACTTAGTTGTACTTTTGCGTGTTGTAGATGGTGCGGTATGTGTATACGGTGAACTAGTTAGAGGTGTTCTATATGTTGTTGATGTATATCTTGACGGCGCTACTGTATCAGGAGTTACAGGTGTCCTTTCTGTCCCAGTAGTTGATTTAGTTGTACTTTTGCGTGTTGAAGATGGTGCGGTATGTGTATATGGTGAGCTAGTTAGAGGTGTTCTATATGTTGTTGATGTATATCTTGACGGCGCTAATGTATCAGGAGTTACAGGTGTCCTTTCTGTCCCAGTAGATGACTTAGTTGTACTTTTGCGTGTTGTAGATGGTGCGGTATGTGTATATGGTGAGCTAGTTAGAGGTGTTCTATATGTTGTAGATGAATATCTTGATGACGCTACTGTATCAGGAGTTACAGGTGTCCTTTCTGTCCCAGTAGATGATTTAGTTGTAATTTTGCGTTTTGTTGATGGTGCGGTATGTGTATACGGTGAGCTAATTAGAGGTGTTCTATATGTTGTTGATGTATATCTTGACGGCGCTACTGTATCAGGAGTTACAGGTGTCCTTTCTGTCCCAGAAGATGATTTAGTTGTACTTTTGCGTGTTGTAGATGGTGCGGTATGTGTATATGGTGAGCTAGTTAGAGGTGTTCTATATGTTGTAGATGAATATCTTGATGACGCTACTGTATCAGGAGTTACAGGTGTCCTTTCTGTCCCAGTAGATGATTTAGTTGTACTTTTGCGTGTTGTAGATGGTGCGGTATGTGTATATGGTGAGCTAGTTAGAGGTGTTCTATATGTTGTAGATGAATATCTTGATGACGCTACTGTATCAGGAGTTACAGGTGTCCTTTCTGTCCCAGTAGATGATTTAGTTGTAATTTTGCGTTTTGTTGATGGTGCGGTATGTGTATACGGTGAGCTAGTTAGAGGTGTTCTATATGTTGTTGATGTATATCTTGACGGCGCTACTGTATCAGGAGTTACAGGTGTCCTTTCTGTCCCAGTAGATGATTTAGTTGTAATTTTGCGTTTTGTTGATGGTACGGTATGTGTATACGGTGAGCTAGTTAGAGGTGTTCTATATGTTGTTGATGTATATCTTGACGGCGCTACTGTATCAGGAGTTACAGGTGTCCTTTCTGCCCCAGTAGATGATTTAGTTGTAATTTTGCGTGTTGTAGATGGTGCGATATGTGTATACGGTGAACTAGTTCGACGTGTTCTATATGTTGTTGATGTATATCTTGACGGCGCTACTGTATCAGGAGTTACAGGTGTCCTTTCTGTCCCAGTAGATGACTTAGTTGTACTTTTGCGTTTTGTTGATGGTGCGGTATGTGTATATGGTGAGCTAGTTAGAGGTGTTCTATATGTTGTTGATGTATATCTTGACGGCGCTACTGTAGCAGGAGTTACAGGTGTCGTTTCTGTCCCAGTAGATGACTTAGTTGTACTTTTGCGTGTTGTAGATGGTGCGGTATGAGTATACGGTGATCTAGTTAGAGGTGTTCTATATGTTGTTGATGTATATCTTGACGACGCTACTGTAGCAGGAGTTACAGGTGTCCTTTCTGTCCCAGTAGATGATTTAGTTGTACTTTTGCGTTTTGTTGATGGTGCGGTATGTGTATATGGTGAGCTAGTTAGAGGTGTTCTATATGTTGTTGATGTATATCTTGACGGCGCTACTGTATCAGGAGTTACAGGTGTCCTTTCTGTCCCAGTTGATGATTTAGTTGTACTTTTGCGTGTTGTAGATGGTGCGGTATGTGTATATGGTGAGCTAGTTAGAGGTGTTCTATATGTTGTAGATGAATATCTTGATGGCGCTACTGTATCAGGAGTTACAGGTGTCCTTTCTGTCCCAGTAGATGACTTAGTTGTACTTTTGCGTTTTATTGATGGTGCGGTATGTGTATACGGTGAACTAGTTAGAGGTGTTCTATATGTTGTTGATGTATATCTTGACGGCGCTAATGTATCAGGAGTTACAGGTGTCCTTTCTGTCCCAGTAGATGACTTAGTTGTACTTTTGCGTGTTGTAGATGGTGCGGTATGTGTATATGGTGAGCTAGTTAGAGGTGTTCTATATGTTGTAGATGAATATCTTGATGACGCTACTGTATCAGGAGTTACAGGTGTCCTTTCTGTCCCAGTAGATGATTTAGTTGTAATTTTGCGTTTTGTTGATGGTGCGGTATGTGTATACGGTGAGCTAATTAGAGGTGTTCTATATGTTGTTGATGTATATCTTGACGGCGCTACTGTATCAGGAGTTACAGGTGTCCTTTCTGTCCCAGAAGATGATTTAGTTGTACTTTTGCGTGTTGTAGATGGTGCGGTATGTGTATATGGTGAGCTAGTTAGAGGTGTTCTATATGTTGTAGATGAATATCTTGATGACGCTACTGTATCAGGAGTTACAGGTGTCCTTTCTGTCCCAGTAGATGATTTAGTTGTACTTTTGCGTGTTGTAGATGGTGCGGTATGTGTATATGGTGAGCTAGTTAGAGGTGTTCTATATGTTGTAGATGAATATCTTGATGACGCTACTGTATCAGGAGTTACAGGTGTCCTTTCTGTCCCAGTAGATGATTTAGTTGTAATTTTGCGTTTTGTTGATGGTGCGGTATGTGTATACGGTGAGCTAGTTAGAGGTGTTCTATATGTTGTTGATGTATATCTTGACGGCGCTACTGTATCAGGAGTTACAGGTGTCCTTTCTGTCCCAGTAGATGATTTAGTTGTAATTTTGCGTTTTGTTGATGGTACGGTATGTGTATACGGTGAGCTAGTTAGAGGTGTTCTATATGTTGTTGATGTATATCTTGACGGCGCTACTGTATCAGGAGTTACAGGTGTCCTTTCTGCCCCAGTAGATGATTTAGTTGTAATTTTGCGTGTTGTAGATGGTGCGATATGTGTATACGGTGAACTAGTTCGACGTGTTCTATATGTTGTTGATGTATATCTTGACGGCGCTACTGTATCAGGAGTTACAGGTGTCCTTTCTGTCCCAGTAGATGACTTAGTTGTACTTTTGCGTTTTGTTGATGGTGCGGTATGTGTATATGGTGAGCTAGTTAGAGGTGTTCTATATGTTGTTGATGTATATCTTGACGGCGCTACTGTAGCAGGAGTTACAGGTGTCGTTTCTGTCCCAGTAGATGACTTAGTTGTACTTTTGCGTGTTGTAGATGGTGCGGTATGAGTATACGGTGATCTAGTTAGAGGTGTTCTATATGTTGTTGATGTATATCTTGACGACGCTACTGTAGCAGGAGTTACAGGTGTCCTTTCTGTCCCAGTAGATGATTTAGTTGTACTTTTGCGTTTTGTTGATGGTGCGGTATGTGTATATGGTGAGCTAGTTAGAGGTGTTCTATATGTTGTTGATGTATATCTTGACGGCGCTACTGTATCAGGAGTTACAGGTGTCCTTTCTGTCCCAGTTGATGATTTAGTTGTACTTTTGCGTGTTGTAGATGGTGCGGTATGTGTATATGGTGAGCTAGTTAGAGGTGTTCTATATGTTGTAGATGAATATCTTGATGGCGCTACTGTATCAGGAGTTACAGGTGTCCTTTCTGTCCCAGTAGATGACTTAGTTGTACTTTTGCGTTTTATTGATGGTGCGGTATGTGTATACGGTGAACTAGTTAGAGGTGTTCTATATGTTGTTGATGTATATCTTGACGGCGCTACTGTATCAGGAGTAACAGGTGTCCTTTCTGTCCCAGTAGATGACTTAGTTGTACTTTTGCGTGTTGTAGATGGTACGGTATGTGTATACGGTGAGCTAGTTAGAGGTGTTCTATATGTTGTTGATGTATATTTTGACGGCGATACTGTAGCAGGAGTTACAGGTGTTCTTTCTGTTCCAGTGGTTGATTTAGTTGTACTTTTGCGTTTTGTAGATGGTGCGGTATGTGTATACGGTGAGCTAGTTAGAGGTGTTCTATATGTTGTTGATGTATATTTTGACGGTGCTACTGTAGCAGGAGTTACAGGTGTCCTTTCTGTCCCAGAGGATGATTTAGTTGTACTTTTGCGTTTTGTTGATGGTGCGGTATGTGTATACGGTGAGTTAGTTAGAGGTGTTCTATATGTTGTTGATGTATATCTTGACGGCGCTACTGTAGCAGGAGTTACAGGTGTATTTTCTGTTCCAATAGATGATTTAGTTGTACTTTTGCGTTTTGTAGATGGTACGGAATGTGTATACGGTGAACTAGTTAGAGGTGTTTTATATGTTGTTGATGTATATCTTGACGGCGCTACTGTAGCAGGAGTTTCAGGTGTCCTTTCTGTTCCAATAGATGATTTAGTTGTACTTTTGCGTTTTGTAGATGGTACGGAATGTGTATATTTTGAACTAGTTAGAGGTGTTCTATATGTTGTCGAAGTATAGCTTGACGGCGCTACTGTATCAGGAGTTACAGGTGTCCTTTCTGTACCAGTAGATGACTTAGTTGTACTTTTGCGTGTTGTAGATGGTACGGTATGTGTATATGGTGAGCTAGCTAGAGGTGTTCTATATGTTGTAGATGAATATCTTGATGGCGCTACTGTATCAGGAGTTACAGGTGTCCTTTCTGTCCCAGTAGATGATTTAGTTGTACTTTTGCGTTTTGTAGATGGTACGGTATGTGTATACGGTGAGCTAGTTAGAGGTGTTCTATACGTTGTTGATGTATATTGTGACGGCGCTACTGTAGCAGGAGTTACAGGTGTTCTATCTGTTCCAGTGGTTGATTTAGTTGTACTTTTGCGTTTTGTTGATGGTGCTGTATGTGTATATAGTGAGCTAGTTAGAGGTGTTCTATATGTTGTTGATGTATATCTTGACGGCGCTACTGTATCAGGAGTTACAGGTGTCCTTTTTGTCCCAGTAGATGACTTAGTTGTACTTTTGCTTGCTGTAGATGGTACGGTATGTGTATATGGTGAGCTAGTTAGAGGTGTACCATTTGTTGTAGATGAATATCTTGATGGCGCTACTGTATCAGGAGTTACAGGTGTCCTTTCTGTCCCAGTAGATGATTTAGTTGTACTTTTGCGTTTTGTAGATGGTACGGTATGTGTATACGGTGAGCTAGTTAGAGGTGTTCTATACGTTGTTGATGTATATCTTGACGGCGCTACTGTATCAGGAGTTACAGGTGTCCTTTCTGTCCCAGTAGATGACTTAGTTGTACTTTTGCTTGGTGTAGATGGTACGGTATGTGTATATGGTGAGCTAGTTAGAGGTGTTCTATATGTTGTAGATGAATATCTTGATGGCGCTACTGTATCAGGAGTTACAGGTGTCCTTTCTGTCCCAGTAGATGATTTAGTTGTACTTTTGCGTTTTGTTGATGGTGCGGTATGTGTATACGGTGAACTAGTTAGAGGTGTTCTATATGTTGTTGATGTATATCTTGACGGCGCTACTGTATCAGGAGTTACAGGTGTCCTTTCTGTCCCAGTAGATGACTTAGTTGTACTTTTGCGTTTTGTTGATGGTGCGGTATGTGTATATAGTGAGCTAGTTAGAGGTGTTCTATATGTTGTTGATGTATATCTTGACGGCGCTACTGTATCAGGAGTTACAGGTGTCCTTTCTGTCCCAGTAGATGACTTAGTTGTACATTTGCGTGTTGTAGATGGTACGGTATGTGTATATGTTGAGCTAGCTAGAGGTGTTCTATATGTTGTAGATGAATATCTTGATGGCGCTACTGTATCAGGAGTTACAGGTGTCCTTTCTGTCCCAGTAGATGATTTAGTTGTACTTTTGCGTTTTGTAGATGGTACGGTATGTGTATACGGTGAGCTAGTTAGAGGTGTTCTATATGTTGTTGATGTATATTTTGACGGCGCTACTGTAGCAAGAGTTACAGGTGTTCTTTCTGTTCCAGTGGTTGATTTAGTTGTACTTTTACGTTTTGTAGATGGTGCGGTATGTGTATACGGTGAACTAGTTAGAGGTGTTCTATATGTTGTTGATGTATATCTTGACGGCGCTACTGTATCAGGAGTTACAGGTGTCCTTTCTGTCCCAGGAGATGACTTAGTTGTACTTTTGCGTTTTGTTGATGGTGCGGTATGTGTATATAGTGAGCTAGTTAGAGGTGTTCTATATGTTGTTGATGTATATCTTGACGGCGCTACTGTATCAGGAGTTACAGGTGTCCTTTCTGTCCCAGTAGATGACTTAGTTGTACATTTGCGTGTTGTAGATGGTACGGTATGTGTATATGGTGAGCTAGCTAGAGGTGTTCTATATGTTGTAGATGAATATCTTGATGGCGCTACTGTATCAGGAGTTACAGGTGTCCTTTCTGTCCCAGTAGATGATTTAGTTGTACTTTTGCGTTTTGTAGATGGTACGGTATGTGTATACGGTGAGCTAGTTAGAGGTGTTCTATATGTTGTTGATGTATATTTTGACGGCGCTACTGTAGCAAGAGTTACAGGTGTTCTTTCTGTTCCAGTGGTTGATTTAGTTGTACTTTTACGTTTTGTAGATGGTGCGGTATGTGTATACGGTGAGCTAGTTAGAGGTGTTCTATATGTTGTTGATGTATATTTTGACGGCGCTACTGTAGCAAGAGTTACAGGTGTTCTTTCTGTTCCAGTGGTTGATTTAGTTGTACTTTTACGTTTTGTAGATGGTACGGTATGTGTATACGGTGAGCTAGTTAGAGGTGTTCTATATGTTGTTGATGTATATCTTGACGGCGCTACTGTAGCAAGAGTTACAGGTGTTCTTTCTGTTCCAGTGGTTGATTTAGTTGTACTTTTACGTTTTGTAGATGGTGCGGTATGTGTATACGGTGAGCTAGTTAGAGGTGTTCTATATGTTGTTGATGTATATTTTGACGGTGCTACTGTAGCAGGAGTTACAGGTGTCCTTTCTGTCCCAGTAGATGATTTAGTTGTACTTTTGCGTTTTGTAGATGGTACGGTATGTGTATACGGTGAGCTAGTGAGAGGTGTTCTATATGTTGTTGATGTATATTTTGACGGCGCTACTGTAGCAGGAGTTACAGGTGTTCTTTCTGTTCCAGTGGTTGATTTAGTTGTACTTTTGCGTGTTGTAGATGGTACGGTATGTGTATATGGTACGGTATGTGTATATGGTGAGCTAGCTAGAGGTGTTCTATATGTTGTAGATGAATATCTTGATGGCGCTACTGTATCAGGAGTTACAGGTGTCCTTTCTGTCCCTGTAGATGATTTAGTTGTACTTTTGCGTTTTGTAGATGGTACGGTATGTGTATACGGTGAGCTAGTTAGAGGTGTTCTATATGTTGTTGATGTATATTTTGACGGCGCTACTGTTGCAGGAGTTACAGGTGTTCTTTCTGTTCCAGTGGTTGATTTAGTTGTACTTTTGCGTTTTGTAGATGGTGCGGTATGTGTATACGGTGAGCTAGTTAGAGGTATTCTATATGTTGTTGATGTATATTTTGACGGTGCTACTGTAGCACTAGTTACAGGTGTCCTTTCTGTCCCAGTAGATGATTTAGTTGTACTTTTGCGTTTTGTTGATGGTGTGGTATGTGTATACGGTAAGCTAGTTAGAGGTGTTCTATATGTTGTTGATGTATATCTTGACGGCGCTACTGTAGCAGGAGTTACAGGTGTCCTTTCTGTCCCAGTTGATGATTTAGTTGTACTTTTGCGTTTTGTAGATGGTGCGGTATGTGTATACGGTGAGCTAGTTAGAGGTGTTCTATATGTTGTTGATGTATATCTTGACGGCGCTACTGTATCAGGAGTTACAGGTGTCCTTTCTGTCCCAGTAGATGACTTAGTTGTACTTTTGCGTTTTGTTGATGGTGCGGTATGTGTATATAGTGAGCTAGTTAGAGGTGTTCTATATATTGTTGATGTATATCTTGACGGCGCTACTGTATCAGGAGTTACAGGTGTCCTTTCTGTCCCAGTAGATGACTTAGTTGTACTTTTGCGTGTTGTAGATGGTACGGTATGTGTATATGGTGAGCTAGCTAGAGGTGTTCTATATGTTGTAGATGAATATCTTGATGGCGGTACTGTATCAGGAGTTACAGGTGTCCTTTCTGTCCCAGTAGATGATTTAGTTGTACTTTTGCGTTTTGTAGATGGTACGGTATGTGTATACGGGGAGCTAGTTAGAGTTGTTCTATATGTTGTTGATGTATACTTTGACGGCGCTACTGTAGCAGGAGTTACAGGTGTTCTTTCTGTTCCAGTGGTTGATTTAGTTGTACTTTTGCGTTTTGTAGATGGTGCGGTATGTGTATACGGTGAGCTAGTTAGAGGTGTTCTATATGTTGTTGATGTATATTTTGACGGTGCTACTGTAGCAGGAGTTACAGGTGTCCTTTCTGTCCCAGTAGATGATTTAGTTGTACTTTTGCGTTTTGTTGATGGTGTGGTATGTGTATACGGTGAGCTAGTTAGAGGTGTTCTATATGTTGTTGATGTATATCTTGACGGTGCTACTGTAGCAGGAGTTACAGGTGTCCTTTCTGTCCCAGTTGATGATTTAGTTGTACTTTTGCGTTTTGTAGATGGTGCGGTATGTGTATACGGGGAACTAGTTAGAGGTGTTCTATATGTTGTTGAAGTATAGCTTGACGGCGCTACTGTATCAGGAGTTACAGGTGTCCTCTCTGTCCCAGTAGATGATTTAGTTGTACTTTTGTGTTTTGTTGATGGTACGGTATGTGTATAAGTTTTATTATTTAAAGGAGTTCGTGAGGTGTTAGATGTATATTTTGACGGGGTTCCCGTATCAGGAGTTCCTGGCGTTGTTTCTGTTCCAACAGATGTTATAGTAGTACTTTTGCTTTTAGTTGATGTAGTTAATGGTACAGTCTGTGTATACTGTGTACTAGTTAAAGGCGTTCGGACTGATGTCGATGGATACCATGACGGAGGTTCCGTATCAGGTGCTCCTGGTGTTCTTTCTGTTCCAACAGATGTTATAGTAGTACTTTTGCGTTTATTTGATGTAGTTAATGGTACAGTCTGTGTATACTGTGTACTAGTTAAAGGCGTTCGGATTGTTGGCGTTGGATACCTTGACGGAGGCTCCGTATCAGGAGGTCCTGGTGTTCTTTCTGTTCCAACAAATGTTTTAGTAGTACTTCTTCGTGTAGTTAATGGTACGGTCTCTGTATACTGTGTACTAGTCAAAGGCGTTCGGATTGTTGTCGTTGGATACCTTGACGGAGGCTCCGTATCAGGAGGTCCTGGCGTTGTTTCTGTTCCACCAGATGTTTTAGTAGTACTTCTTCGTGTAGTTAATGGTACAGTCTGTGTATACTGAGTACTAGTTAAAGGCGTTCGGATTGTTGTTGATGGATTCCTTGACGGAGGTTCCGTGTCAGGAGGTCCTGTTGTTTTTTCTGTTCCAACAGATGTTTTAGTAGTACTTCTTCGTGTAGTTAATGGTACAGTCTCTGTATACTGTGTACTAGATAAAGGCGTTCGGATTGTTGTCGTTGGATACCTTGACGGAGTTTCCGTATCAGGAGGTCCTGGCGTTCTTTCTGTTCCAACAGATGTTTTAGTAGTACTTCTTCGTGTAGTTAATGGTACAGTCTGTGTATACTGAGTACTAGTTAAAGGCGTTCGGATTGTTGTCGATGGATACCTTGACGGAGGTTCCGTATCAGGAGGTCCTGGCGTTGTTTCTGTTCCAACAGATGTTTTAGTAGTACTTCTTCGTGTAGTTAATGGTACAGTCTCTGTATACTGAGTACTAGTTAAAGGCGTTCGGATTGTTGTCGTAGGATACCTTGACGGAGGTTCCGTATCAGGAGGTCGTGGTGTTCTTTCTGTTCCAACAGATGTTTTAGTAGTACTTCTTCGTGTAGTTAATGGTACGGTCTCTGTATACTGTGTATTAGTTAAAGGCGTTCGGATTGTTGTCGATGGATACCTTGATGGAGGTTCCGTATCAGGAGGTCCTGTTGTTCTTTCTGTTCCAACAGATGTTTTAGTAGTACTTCTTCGTGTAGTTAATGGTACGGTCTCTGTATACTGTGTACTAGTTAAAGGCGTTCGGATTGTTGTCGATGGATACCTTGATGGAGGTTCCGTATCAGGAGGTCCTGTTGTTCTTTCTGTTCCAACAGATGTTTTAGTAGTACTTCTTCGTGTAGTTAATGGTACGGTCTCTGTATACTGTGTACTAGTTAAAGGCGTTCGGATTGTTGTCGATGGATACCTTGATGGAGGTTCCGTATCAGGAGGTCCTGTTGTTCTTTCTGTTCCAACAGATGTTTTAGTAGTACTTCTTCGTGTAGTTAATGGTACGGTCTCTGTATACTGTGTACTAGTTAAAGGCGTTCGGATTGTTGTCGATGGATACCTTGATGGAGGTTCCGTATCAGGAGGTCCTGTTGTTCTTTCTGTTCCAACAGATGTTTTAGTAGTACTTCTTCGTGTAGTTAATGGGACAGTCTGTGTATACTGAGTACTAGTTAAAGGCGTTCGGATTGTTGTCGATGGATACCTTGACGGACGTTCCGTATAAGGAGGTCCTGGTGTACTTTCTGTTCCAACAGATGTTTTAGTAGTACTTCTTCGTGTAGTTAATGGTACGGTCTCTGTATACTGTGTACTAGTTAAAGGCGTTCGGATTGTTGTCGTTGGATACCTTGACGGAGGTTCCGTATCAGGAGGTCGTGGTGTTCTTTCTGTTCCAACAGATGTTTTAGTAGTACTTCTTCGTGTAGTTAATGGTACGGTCTCTGTATACTGTGTACTAGTTAAAGGCGTTCGGATTGTAGTCGATGGATACCTTGACGGAGGTTCCGTATCAGGAGGTCCTGTTGTTCTTTCTGTTCCAACAGATGTTTTAGTAGTACTTCTTCGTGTAGTTAATGGTACGGTCTCTGTATACTGAGTACTAGTTAAATTCGTTCGGATTGTTGTCGATGGATACCTTGACGGAGGTTCCGTATCAGGAGGTCCTGTTGTTCTTTCTGTTCCAACAGATGTTTTAGTAGTACTTCTTCGTGTAGTTAATGGTACAGTCTGTGTATACTGAGTACTAGTTAATGGCGTTCGGATTGTTGTTGATGGATACCTTGACGGAGGTTCCGTATCAGGAGGTCCTGGCGTTGTTTCTGTTCCAACAGATGTTTTAGTAGTACTTCTTCGTGTAGTTAATGGTACGGTCTCTGTATACTGAGTACTAGTTAAAGGCGTTCGGATTGTTGTCGATGGATACCTTGACGGAGGTTCCGTATAAGGAGGTCCTGGTGTACTTTCTGTTCCAACAGATGTTTTAGTAGTACTTCTTCGTGTAGTTAATGGTACGGTCTCTGTATACTGTGTACTAGTTAAAGGCGTACGGGTCGTTGTCGGTTGATAACTTGATTTGTGATCCGGAGATGTAGACGTAGTTACTATAGTATGAGTTAGTGTTGACTTATCCGTTGAATAAGATGATGAAAATGTACTTTTTCGTTGAGATGTTGGTTCCGATGTTGTCGTAATAGTTCTAGTCGACGTTACTATAGCAGGAGTTAGTGTTGATTTGTCTGTCGAATATGTTGATGAAAATGTACTGCTCCCTTGTGTTGTTTGTTCCGACGTTGTCTTAATAGGTCTAGTTGTCGTTATTATAGCAGGAGTTAGAGTTGACCTCTCCGTTGAATAAGCCGATGAAAATGTATATTTCCCTTGTGATGTTGGTAACGATGTTGTCGTAATAGGTCTGGTCGACGTTACTATAGCAGGAGTTAGTGTTGACTTCTCTGTCCAAATAGTTGATGGAAATGTACTGCTCCCTTGTGTTGTTGGTTCCGATGTTGTCTTAATAGGTCTAGTTGTCGTTATTATAGCAGGAGTTAGTGTTGACCTCTCCGTTGAATAAGCCGATGAAAATGTATATTTCCCTTGTGATGTTGGTAACGATGTTGTCGTAATAGGTCTGGTCGACGTTACTATAGCAGGAGTTAGTGTTGATCTGTCTGTCGAATAAGTTGATGAAAATGTACTGCTCCCTTGTGTTGTTTGTTCCGACGTTGTCTTAATAGGTCTAGTTGTCGTTATTATAGCAGGAGTTAGTGTTGACCTCTCCGTTGAATAAGCCGATGAAAATGTATATTTCCCTTGTGATGTTGGTAACGATGTTGTCGTAATAGGTCTGGTCGACGTTACTATAGCAGGAGTTAGTGTTGACTTCTCTGTCGAAATAGTTGATGGAAATGTACTGCTCCCTTGTGTTGTTGGTTCCGATGTTGTCGTAATAGGTCTAGACGTCGTTACTATGGCAGGTGTTACTGTTGACCTCTCCGACGAATGAGGTGATGAAAATGTACTTTTTCCTTGTGAAGTTGGTTCCGATGTTGTCGTAATAGGTCTAGTCGTCGTTACTATAGCAGGAGTTAGTGTTGACCTCTCCGACGAATGAGGTGATGAAAATGTACTGCTCCCTTGTGTTGTTGGTTCCGATGTTGTCGTAATAGGTCTAGTCGAAGTTACTATAGCAGGAGTTAGTGTTGACCTCTCTGTCGAATAAGTTGATGGATATGTACTGCTCCCTTGTGTTGTTGGCTGAGATGTTGTTGTAATAGGTCTAGTCGTCGTTACTATAACAGGAGTTAGTGTTGAGCTCTCCGACGAATGAGGTGATGAAAATGTACTGCTCCCTTGTGTTGTTGGTTCCGATGTTGTCGTAATAGGTCTAGTCGAAGTTACTATAGCAGGAGTTAGTGTTGACCTCTCTGTCGAATAAGTTGATGGAAATGTACTTTTCCCTTGTGATGTTGGTTCCGATGTTGTCGTAATAGGTCTAGTCGACGTTACTATAGCAGGAGTTAGTGTTGACCTCTCCGACGAATGAGGTGATGAAAATGTACTGCTCCCTTGTGTTGTTGGTTCCGATGTTGTCGTAATAGGTCTAGTCGAAGTTACTATAGCAGGAGTTAGTGTTGACCTCTCCGACGAATGAGGTGATGAAAATGTACTGCTCCCTTGTGTTGATGGTTCCGATGTTGTCGTAATAGGTCTAGTCGAAGTTACTATAGCAGGAGTTAGTGTTGACCTCTCTGTCGAATAAGTTGATGGAAATGTACTTTTCCCTTGTGATGTTGGTTCCGATGTTGTCGTAATAGGTCTAGTTGACGTTACTATAGCAGGAGTTAGTGTTGACCTCTCTGTCGAATAAGTTGATGGAAATGTACTTTTTCCTTGTGTTGTTGGTTCCGATGTTGTCGTAATAGGTCTAGTCGACGTTACTATAGCAGGAGTTAGTGTTGACCTCTCCGACGAATGAGGTGATGAAGATGTACTGCTCCTTTGTGTTGTTGGTTCCGATGTCGTGATAGGTCTAGATGACGTTAATATAGCAGGTGTTACTGTTGACCTCTCCGACGAATAAGTTGATGGAAATGTACTTTTTCCTTGTGTTGTTGGTTCCGATGTTGTCGTAATAGGTCTAGTCGACGTTACTATAGCAGGTGTTACTGTTGAGCTCTCCGACGAATGAGGTGATGAAAATGTACTGCTCCCTTGTGTTGTTGGTTCCGAGGTTGTCGTGATAGGTCTAGCCGACGTTAATATAGCAGGTGTTACTGTTGACCTCTCCGACGAATGAGGTGATGAAAATGTACTGCTCCTTTGTGTTGTTGGTTCCGATGTTGTCGTGATAGGTCTAGCCGACGTTACTATAGCAGGAGTTAGTGTTGACCTCTCCGACGAATGAGGTGATGAAAATGTACTGCTCCTTTGTGTTGTTGGTTCCGATGTTGTCGTGATAGGTCTAGATGACGTTAATATAGCAGGTGTTACTGTTGACCTCTCTGTCGAATAAGTTGATGGAAATGTACTTTTACCTTGTGTTGTTGGTTCCGATGTTGTCGTAATAGGTCTAGTCGACGTTACTATAGCAGGTGTTACTGTTGAGCTCTCTGTCGAAAGAGTTGATGGATATGTACTGCTCCTTTGTGTTGTTGGTTCCGATGTTGTCGTGATAGGTCTAGATGACGTTAATATAGCAGGTGTTACTGTTGACCTCTCTGTCGAATAAGTTGATGGAAATGTACTTTTTCCTTGTGTTGTTGGTTCCGATGTTGTCGTAATAGGTCTAGTCGTCGTTACTATAGCAGGAGTTAGTGTTGACCTCTCTGTCGAAAGAGTTGATGGATATGTACTGCTCCCTTGTGTTGTTGGTTCCGATGTTGTCGTAATAGATCTAGTCGACGTTACTATAGCAGGAGTTAGTGTTGACCTCTCCGACGAATGACGTGATGAAAATGTACTGCTCCTTTGTGTTGTTGGTTCCGATGTTGTCGTGATAGGTCTAGTCGACGTTACTATAGCAGGTTTTACTGTTGACCTCTCCGACGAATGAGGTGATGAAAATGTACTGCTCCTTTGTGTTTTTGGTTCCGATGTTGTCGTGATAGGTCTAGACGACGTTAGTATATCAGGTGTTACTGTTGACCTCTCCGACGAATGAGGTGGTGAAAATGTACTGCTCCTTTGTGTTGTTGGTTCCGATGTTGTCGTGATAGGTCTAGACGAAGTTACTATAGCAGGTGTTACTGTTGACCTCTCCGTTGAATAAGGTGATGAAAATGTACTGCTCCCTTGTGTTGTTGGTTCCGAGGTTGTCGTGATAGGTCTAGTCGTCGTTACTATAGCAGGAGTTAGTGTTGTTTTTTTATTTCTCACAGATGTTTTAGTTTTAATTGTTTGTTCTGAAGTACGTATGCGTGGTGTAAACGCTGTACTAGAGTATGGATTTCGAGTTGGGGTGTAAGTATGTTTGTTGGGAGGAGTGTCTGGTGCTCTCTTCGTCGTATCTGGAGATTGGGTCGTACTTATTCGTATGGTAGATGTATATAGTGTACTAGTGAAGTGGGTTCGAGATGTTGTAGACGTAGGTTTGGATGATGTATATTTATCTGTATATTCTGGTGTTCTCTCCGTTGTGGCAGATGATGTAGTTGTACTTATTCGTTTCGTTGTTGGTACGGTAGTTGTAAACGCTGTACTAGTTGTCGAAGTTCTAGGATTTGTCGAAGAATATGTTGACGACGGTTCTGTTTCATGAGTTAATGGTGTTCTCTCCGTCCCAACAGATTTGGTTGTAATTTTCGTTCCTGTTGTTAGTTGTTTTCGAGTAATGATTGTAGTAGGTGATGTTGTTATTGTTTCTTTGGTTAGCGTTGTAGGTGTGATTGTTTTTATTGTCATTGTGGGTGAAGTTATTTTGTCTTCTTTCTCTGTAGTTGTTTTTTCATCTTCTTCACAACATTCACAGTCAATACAATCACAGTCACAAGTATAATCTTCATCATTGTATGGTTCACTGTTTACGTCTTCACATTCATCGCTGTTGTCATAATACGTTTCTGGTTCACAATCGTTACAGTTTTCTCCGTCTGTGTCATCTTCGTAACTGTCATATCCGCTATCATTTGATTCAGATTCAGTAGAATCATAGTTGTAAATATCGGTATCACTAACATTCTCGGAGTCGTAATTTTGATAATTATCATCGTCTTCAGTATCATTGTCATTGTAGCTGTTATCATCGTAATAATCGAAAGCCAATGATTTTTTAATAGTTTGTGGCTTACGCAAATCTCCTTTTGAATATTTTACCTGCAATATAGATATTTTGTTAATATCGACGGATTTAGGTGTCACTTTGTTACTGTGTTAAGATTAAAGGACTAAGATTGCAATTATTTTTAGTAATAAAGTTTATATCTATGTTATTAAAATAGTTATGTAAATTATTAGAATACTAGTTTAAAACTTGGAAAAAACGTTTTGCTACTAAAATACCTAATTTTTAAATATAAGTGAAAACGCTTTGAATTCAATCCTATAATTACTAATTAGTATTAATTATTTGAAATTAATTCGAAGTATTGCTTTTCCTATAAGGATGTTATATATTTATGGATTATTATTATTATTATTTTTTAAGTAAGTATAGCCATCAGGTATATTTGAAAACCACACTTTTAATATTAGAGCATAGATTAGCTGAATATCTCAGCATAAGAAGCTTTTCAAGTTAAAACAAGTTTTATTAAGGTTCGAAGTTAAACTTCAGAGAGGTTCGGAAACAGAGGAACGAGTGTCCTCACATAGTTGTATGATATCTAGTTTTACGCCCCACGAGATGTGACACTACACACCAAACGTAGCAGTGTATATAGGTTACACCGACCAGATTTCGTATGAGACCTCCCTTACTCGATGTTTTTGTTTTAGTTTCCCCATTATTTTCTTTATAGAAAAAGTTTATTTAGAATAATAATCTCTCAGCAAGTTTGGTGTAGGGCGTTATAGCCGTTGCCCTTTATGACGATGTTTGATGAGTCTTCAGTATCGTCCTATAAGTTATTCATTAAGCTACATTGTTGTTACTGTATTCGTACAGTACGCAATTGGACACTAGGAAACAAGTCTTGTAACATCATTTAGGCAAGAAGGAAACGGGAACTATCCCTATGTTTGGCGAGGATAGGTATAGAGTAGCCAATGCCATACCTATAGCTATTCCTCGTGATGCAGACCACTTCTCTGCGAATAAGGAAACAATCTTGTCGGCCGTTTAGTTCAGAGCAAACACGGTATCTGTGGTTTGGTTTTATCTAGAAATACTAACACGACACATGTCATATCACATCCAAGGTAAACAAATATGGGCTTTAGAATTTTCTTATACCAAATATGCTTACATTGCATCAGTGAGGAGCGAATTTACCTTGGGTATATCTGGCAAGATAAAAAAAATTCAGTAAACTTCCATACTGCTATTTAAGCACTCAAGTGGGCTGCAAAAAAATTAGTAGAACACGCTGTACATTATTACTAGCTGGATATTTCATAAATGTTTTTTTCAGCTTCTGCTTGCTCAGTAATTTTCGGGATAAACTTTCCCATAACAGATTATCAAGGATTCCTTTTCAGAATCTTGTTCTGTAATCATCGCTCCTTAAATTGTAATAGTTGGATGAATTATCGACTTCACTTGTCACTTTTAACAGCAGGGACGAGCTAATACCTAAATTTTTCGATTTCAATTCCGATTTCGATATCTAAAATTTTACGGTCTCTGTATACTGAGTACTAGTTAAAGGCGTTCGGATTGTTGTTGATGGATACCTTGACGGAGGTTCCGTATCAGGAGGTCCTGGCGTTGTTTCTGTTCCAACAGATGTTTTAGTAGTACTTCTTCGTGTAGTTAATGGTACGGTCTCTGTATACTGTGTACTAGTTAAAGGCGTTCGGATTGTTGTCGATAGATACCTTGACGGAGGTTCCGTATCAGGAGGTCCTGGTGTTCTTTCTGTTCCAACAGGGTGTTTAGTAGTACTTCTTCGTGTAGTTAATGGTACGGTCTCTGTATACTGTGTACTAGTTAAAGGCGTACGGGTCGTTGTCGGTTGATAACTTGATTTGTGTTCCGGAGATGTAGACGTAGTTACTATAGTATGAGTTAGTGTTGACTTATCCGTTGAATAAGGTGATGAAAATGTACTTTTTCGTTGAGATGTTGGTTTCGATGTTGTCGTAATAGTTCTAGTCGACGTTACTATAGCAGGAGTTAGTGTTGATCTGTCTGTCGAATAAGTTGATGAAAATGTACTGCTCCCTTGTGTTGTTTGTTCTGACGTTGTCTTAATAGGTCTAGTTCCAAATATGCTTACATTGCATCAGTGAGGAGCGAATTTACCTTGGGTATATCTGGCAAGATAAAAAAAATTCAGTAAACTTCCATACTGCTATTTAAGCACTCAAGTGGGCTGCAAAAAAATTAGTAGAACACGCTGTACATTATTACTAGCTGGATATTTCATAAATGTTTTTTTCAGCTTCTGCTTGCTCAGTAATTTTCGGGATAAACTTTCCCATAACAGATTATCAAGGATTCCTTTTCAGAATCTTGTTCTGTAATCATCGCTCCTTAAATTGTAATAGTTGGATGAATTATCGACTTCACTTGTCACTTTTAACAGCAGGGACGAGCTAATACCTAAATTTTTCGATTTCAATTCCGATTTCGATATCTAAAATTTTCGATACCTAAAACCTTTTTTTCGATTCTCGATTATGAAGTCAATTTTCGATTCTTTCAAATTATACAGTTTTACACGGTATTCTTTAATAACTAATTTAGTAAACATCTCTGTCATATAATGAAGCCTTTTAAATGTTATAGGCTACACAAAACTGTCAAACTTGATTTATAAAAATAGGAATTTCTGAAGCATGACAAACATATCGGGCAAAAGTAAAAATTTATTTAAAATTACATATGTGAAGTTCTGTTTACAATTACAATTTAATTTCAGCAATAGACATTTCAGTTTGTATAACTTGGATTTGGAACTACTTTTTTCTTTTTTGTTTTGTTTTGACATCTATGTAGCGGTGGCGGAGTAGTAGCAGCCAGAGACAGGGATAGAGAGAAAGAGTAGAGTCCGGGCAAGTGAGTGAGAGTCAGACAGCAGAGAGAGAGAGAGAGAGAGAGAGAGGGAGTGTGTGTGTGTGTGTGTGTGAGAGAGACACACTAGCGGTTGAAAACAAACGGACCGGAAATGCTTCCTATCGTCTTTGTTGTTGCGTCATACATAATAATAATATTTTACATATCTCAAATCGTTTGCTTTAATCGTTTAATTCATTCAAAGAAACTAATACACAAATAATGCATTGTTGATAGCTAAATTTTTTCCAATAAATTACACCGCACACGTATTTTAACAGTTAAAAAACAAAAATCGGTATCGGCACTTTAATCAATGGAGAATTGAGAATTAAGAATCGATGACTACTCGATACCATTAGAACCGACGATTTCTGGAATCGAGTCGGAATCGGCCCATCCCTAAATAACAGTAACCATAGCGCACGCTGAGGCAGTTGCAGCTCTCTGATTTGAGTCTGCACAAGATGTGGTGGCTCATCGAAGCCGCCGCCAACAGCGTTTTATGACGAGCGTTTGAACAGGACTGTGCCTGGACGTAGCGAATTAGAACTTTCGTTGCCTCTGGCTAGCCTGCCTTACGTAACTGACTGTTTGAAATTCAAATTACCTTTCCTGTTTCAACTTTTATTCAATTAGTTTTGTTATTATAAAATTTTACGTAAACACATTCAGATTCTGGTAAAATGATAACCAAATAATAATAAGAAGCAAGATGACTTGGGACATAAATCTTTGTAACGAACAAGTTTGAACAATGGGTCGATGGCTTATTGCTTCAACTATTAGTTATCATACAGTATTGCAGTTTTACATTTCAAGAGCACTATTTTGCATTAATTGTTGGCCTCATGTGGATCCAGTTGAAGGATAAATTTCGCTAGCATACCCTAATAATGCACAACATAGTCAATAAAAATACTTCACCGAATCTTATTGCTATCCACTTATTCCACCACAGTCATTAGTTACTAACTTTAATAAGTATTTTTGATTTTACTTTTCTTCGTAGTTTTGCTGAATTTCTAGAAATAATTGTTTTGCATTGATGCATATTTAAAGAGTTGAAATTAATATGAGGTATAGTTATAAGTTATAAACTTGTAACAAATCAATGTAAGCTTAATAAACAACTCATTTTATTAATAATAAATACTTTAATGGTCAGTTATATAGGCATACATGTCATGTTTGGTGTTTATTTATTTATAATTAATTACTGGGTCATATTACACAAGAATTCTGAATTATATCAATACAAGCTAATTTTAAAAAAGAATGTAAAACACACTGGGTTATTGAGGAAAATACTCAATAGTTGAACTGCCACTACTTAATCCGCCTTCAAATATTGAACAAAGTTTTATCTTTTTTCTCTAAGAGATAATTAAATGTAAATGTTTTAAAATTTAGTGCCCACACTAAAAACAATACAAATGAATTGTATAACCAGACATCCTTCAATACTGAATTTCAATTTTGGAAAAAGCTTTTCCTGTAAACGGGAAATAATGGAAACTAGAAATAATTCACAGTTGCTGAAACTAGAAAAACGGCAACTAAAAAAACGGCAAAAAATGGATCAACTAAAAATATGACTAGGTGTCATGAAGGGTGAAAAGAATGTGGTCAAAGACTCCGAAAGCAAAGTTTCGGGAATAATCATAAAGCTATTCGGATGCACTGAATTGAAATTTTATATACTAAATTGAAAGTACCTTTTGTCACATTATACGTATGATATTTAATAATCACGTTTTAACATTCTACGCATATACATACTGCAGCGGCCAGAATGTCCGATGCAAAGAATCTGGGTAATTGTACAGAATACCAGAATCAAACCTAACCGGGTTAAATAATTGACTAAATTTATATATAAAAATTTTAAAACATTATAATAATAATAATATTAAAACTAGGGTAAATAATAGTAAAATGAAGAAAATTAGAAATAACTTTAGACTTAAAAAAAACATAAATTATAAGCAATAAGAAAAATTATCACTTCAAAGTGGATAGCCTAAATTATGTAAACAAAAAAAGACGGTAATTGTGTAGTATAACAAACTAGGCCTAGATGCCGGCTATTAAAATAATTGTACTTAAAAATAATCAGGAATAAAGAATGTAAATTAAGATGTGAGGAAAGTAAATTAGGCCTAGCTAGGGAAAATAGTATTTATGTAAAAGTAAAGATTAAATGTTAAAGTGTAATAGCCTAAGAAATTAGGTTATAATAGAAGAAGTCATATTTGATTTCGGAAAAATCCGCTTAGGGCATTGATTATAAATCTTGTCACTACGAAACGAAAGCGCTACAGTCGAACTTTGGATTAAGAATGTTAAAAAGTTAATTAAATTAAATGAGAAGAATAAAAGTCAAATACGTTATTAAATAAAAGGTAAAAATGCAAAGGACACATCAGAATACAGAAACGCCTTTTATAAAAAGGGAAACTAATCTTAGTTCAGAATTTCCGAACAAACAAAGTCAATTGCCATGGCAACGGCTTTCTGATTGGTCAAAAGTTGAAAAATGGATACTGGGACGTGGGAAGTTTGAAATTGGAGAAGGAGGCCTCACAAAAGAACGCTATCCAAGATCAGAATGCATTAGGCTCTCAAAGCGAGCAGACGTGTTTTTGTACCATGCGATCAGGACAAGAAAAAATGTGCTAAAAACAGAGTAAAAAGTGCTACGATGTGATCAGGGGAAGGAAGATATATATGAGCAAGGGCTCATATATACCCAGAACAAAATTTCGACCACCAAAATGCAAAATTAAAGAAAATAAGAAGATTAACCGAAATTATGGAGAGACGCCTACCTACCAAGACCCTTGAAGCTGTAACAGGACCGACAGATGACAACATTAATGAAGATAAAAAGATTTCTACAGTACAAGGTTATATAATCAATTTAATTATTCTTTTTTAAATAACATTTTACTTCAAATTATATTAACTTAATTTCAAAATTAAATAAGATGGGAATAACCTAAGGGACTGATTAGTCAACTCTCTTAGGTTACCCAAATTTAAGTAATAAAGATTCAAAATTGACTTTCCATTCCCATCGCTGTGGGAATGTATGGATTAAGTATAAAGATGTATATCTTATATGGCTTTTTCTAAGTGAATTTCTAATGAATAACTTCCAAAGAAGTTAATTGTTCAAGGCCTAGCCTAAAGGCATTACATAGTAATATTAAGTGTTTGAAAAAGAATCAGATTTTAAAATATGTTAAATTTAACTCTACTAATCAAAATTATATACAAAATTAATTATGGTAACTTTGATAATTTAAATTATATGTAAAATTAATGATAATAAGAAAATTTAAAAACAGAAGGAGATAATAATGTTTAGTTAAATGGCAAGTTGTATGAAATTTTGAAAAAATAATTAGTCAAGAAAATCCTGTGAAATTAAATAAAAACAATAATAATTAATTTGAACCTTGGAACAAATAAATAAAAATGTATATTTTCCAATTAGCTGTGTTTTCATTCTAGATAAGATAAGTTCACTAGGTATCCAGGTATAGTCTTTAAATCACAAGTGTCTCTCAAAGATTCCACTACCCGAAAAGGAGCTTGAACAGGGCTTATCGGAGGCTAATTGGTTTTATCAAAAATTCAGGGGTTGGTTCCTCTGAGAGGTTTATTCCTTGAGGCACAGGTCTATGAAATTAGGTTCGTAGTCAATGGATAAACCATTACTTTCTTACTGACTTAGCAATTGAGGAAGAGAAATAAACAACGGCAAAGGTTATAGAAAGTAAGTCGGTAAGAATACAATATCAACACTTATCTGGTTACTGGGCAGAAAGAAACCCATGCTTGACAAGTAATAATCACGTAGAGTATTTCACAGTTTTGTTTCAGGTAGAGCAGATGCACTTCCATTGCTCATCGAGGTGTACTAATACAACTCTACACTACAGTTCCAATTAGGCAACAGAAGTTTAAGTGCGTAGCCTAACACGCCATTCATAAATTCACTAGTTAGCTATTTGTAGGTAACATCCTTTCTACCCATTTGCATAAGACATTTACCCTTTCAACGTTTCCTGCATGATCTATTTCAGTGTTTTCCTGGCCTCTTAAGTGTTTCTTAATTGTTTCGTTTTTTCATCTTGCTCTAAATGTTCCTTAGTATTTTTTTTCATTATCTGCCGATTATTCATGGAAAGGAATCCCTAATCTTGGTATTTGGTAATTCAGTCTTGACTTCCTCATTCGCTGAAACCATACAACTACAGCGCTTATGAGATAGTGGTGGCTCACGAGAGACTGGCTGTCACGAGGGGTGGGCAGGTTTTGGAGACACGAACCCCGGCGAAAAAAGTGCTACGCACATTTGTACTTCGAACGTAAAACTCCCAAGATTTTGATTCAAGATTAGGTTTTGTAGACGAACATACACACATCACACACTGAGGAGTCTGCTCAAATATCGGAGATTGGAGAGTTATTATCCACACGTACTTCTTTGGTTGTCCTCTTTACTACTCACACTCTAAAAGAAGCAAACATAATTCTAACAGAATGAGACTCCCGAAAGAAAGGGCTGACCATTAGATCAGTGCTATAATAAGTAGCCTATGGCTGTAACCCGAGAAGCTGCTTACTACCTAGTGTAGTCGAGAGTTTTCCGCCTCTTCTACGCGAGGGAAAATGGTAGCTTTAAACTGATATTATATTTACCTAAGGGTAAAGAAGAAAATATTGAAAAAGTTTAAAGTAAAATGTAGTTTATATTTTTAATTATGTTTACACTTGCAGAGAATGTTTATTGTTAAATAAAAGCTGTTGACTTGCGAGTCAGATACAACTATTTATTTATACAGGCGAAGTTTCAATAACGGGTTCCTTGACTAGAGTTCAGGGCTTATTCCTCCTGCAGTCTATTAAAAAATAGCCGTGACATAACCTTAGTGTATTTATAAAAACAGCCCTTATACACTTTCATTAACTCACAGCACCTTTGTCCATGTGTACTAGCGATAAACTCAAACTTATCGCTTAGTACACAAGGACAAAAGTGCTGTGAGTAAATGAAAGCGTATATGGACTGATTTCATAAATACACTAAGGTTATGCACTACGGTGCTATTTTATTTATTTATTTATTTTTAATAGAGTGCAGGAGGAATAAAGCTTAGACGATAACGCATCAGTTATTGAAACGCTGCCTGTATAAACAAATAGTTGTACCTGACTTGAAAGTCAACTGCAATTATTTAACAATAAATAGTTTTATCTTGTTCTTTCATTGTGTTTGAGGTTAGAAATTCATACAAAGTTTGTTCGAGCTCGAGATTAGTGAAGAAATATATAAATAAGGAATTTATAAACATATACATAGTTATATAGTTTAAAATTTATAATTGATTAAATTTAACCTAAACTATAAGCAGTAAAAAAGTCATTGTATTATAAAAAAATACTATGATTCAGTATTATAAAATTATCATGCAAAAAGTCATCTCCAAGAAATCAAATTGTACGTCTGCAACATTGTTTTAACTTAAGTTACTTAAACTACATACACAGATATTTTGTTTGTGTGTGTATGTATGCGTGATTATATCATTATCAATCTACATACCACTTTTAGAAACACAACCTGAAGATTTAAAACCAGAAGGAACAGCAGAGTTATTTTCATTTTTAGAAGATAACAAACAGATTTTTCTTAAATGTTCCATTAATCTGTGAAACGAACAAAATTTACTTAATACAGTTTATAAAAGAAAGGTTTAGAGCCATAAATAAATCTAATCTTCCATTTGTAAAGAATATACTTTCTTACAGAAGTATAACATGAATTAACTTGAAAATTGAAAATTTAACATAATATATACAACTAAAAAATAAATAAATAAATTCTAATGAATTTTTAAAAACTATTTTTAAACCTCAAGCAAATAGGAAATAAAATTTCTTACTTTTTTAATATTTTACTTTTCATGTTTCTATTTAATGCTTTATAACTTTATAGTTGCAAAAGACATTCAAAGTTTGAATTTAATTTCTTAAAATAAAATTAAACTAAAATTAACAACTATTAAAATATGTTTATTTGTATAACTGAAATGACTAGTAAGTAAAAATAGAACAAATACTTCTTATAGTAAAATCACAGACACGAACATTTAAGAAAAATATGCAATTTATATACTAAAACACATACTATAGAAACTCTCCAAGGAGGTTTGAAGTTAAAGTAAATGAAGACATCAAAAAAAACATTCGGTAAACAAAAGAGTAGTGAAGTAGACCTGAAGTTTAAACAATGCATCGTATAATTTAAACGCGTGTAATAGAACAATGGGATATGAATCTTAAGAGTGACATAAAATTCACAGATAAATCCATAATTTATCTGTGTTTTTGTAAAAAATGTCTGTGGCACTAACTTGTCTCTAAGGGTTACTTTTTAAGTTCTTATTTGGCCGAGGAAATTTTAAAATTAAACAAAAGATATTAAAAAATGTTTGCTAGAAAAGTGGCTTGTTTCAATCATTTGTATAGCATGTAAGGTGTTCATATTTACATTAATTCTCAAGGAATATGTGTTATTATGAAATATATTTTAGCCCAATTTTCACCTTTTGTTTAAACTAGTAGAGATTTTCTAATTACTTGACATGATGGGAAAAAAGTTGTTAGTTGTTAATTCGAATTAAAAATCTCGTAAAAGAGAATCTATGTAAAAAAAATCAATGACAGTACTACTGTTTATTGTCTAAGAATATTTATTCATGACCAAATATAACTAAATTTCACTAACAATAAATAAAAGACAGTAATTTTCAAGTTATAAAAATTGACTATACACACTGGACATATTTTTAAGAATATTTAAAAAAATACTTTTTAGAAAAACAAACTTATATTAACTCAAAATAAAATAAAAACTCCTTGACTATTTTATTCGTTCTAACTCAATATCAGTTACAATTGGTTTACTAATTACATTTTTGTTAAATACGCCTAAAAATCCTAAAGTACTATGAGATTTATACCTCTTATTTTCAAGCCTATTTTGTGACTGACGACTTCTTGCAGTTGGCAGGTGTGTAGGAATTTCATTGTATAACGATACTGTTTTATTTTTGGTTTCCACGCCCTGTGGGTTAGTTTTTGGTCTGTCTTGAGCTTAATTTTGTTTATTAAGTTGAATAATTTATAATGTTTTTAATTTTATTTTTACTTGTTTGTTTATTATATAAATTTTGTGTTTATTAATTTGCAAATGTCCCTAGATTGTCATTTGTAGGCCTTTTTATAGAAATTTTATTTTATTTTATGTATGTTTTTTAATGTGTGGAATGTGTGGTTATTTTGGATGGCGTGCGTATCTAATTTTTAATTGTATGTGGTTTAATGTATGATTTAAGGTGTTCTTTATACAAATCTTTTGATTTATTTTTTTGCTTGTTTCCTGTATTTTTGTTTGCTATGTTAATATTTTAATTTTTTTAATACTATAGTTTTTCCTTTTATGTTGTATCCTGTGTATGTGAATGTGACCCATTTTTGTTGTTGTTTTGTGGTCCATGTTTATTTTGTTTTAATTTAGTTAATATTTTAATTTACCTATTGTTTTTTATTTTATCCATTTTTGGGCCATTTGATATTTTATTTGTTTTTATAATTCTGCATTTTTAGTGATATATTTAGTATCCTATATAAGAATGAATTGTAAGCAGCCATTTTATTTTTTGGGGGATGGTTAGAGTGGTTTGGTATTGTGTTTATGGCGTGTATGTAGGTTTCCTAAAAATTGAGTATTCAAAGTGATTTGTATTTCTTGTTATTGTTATGTCTATAGTTTATTTTATTGTTTATTTTATCATCTTCTTCTATGGTAAATTTATTTTACGGTGTAGGTTTTTAATTTTCTTTAGGATGATATTATTTGTTCTTTTTTTGGGACATGTACAATCCATCGTCAACATATCATCATGGCGTTTTATATATATTCATGCATTTTTCAGCTATGGCCCTTTTCTGTTTAAAACGTCAGTATACATTATATTGTAATAATTTACCATATTTATGAAAATATTTTAAAACATTTCAAATGTCATTGATTCACGCACATTCATTTACATTTACAATTGGTCTTTCAGTAAAATCTCTTTTCATAGTTAATTTTATAAGACTTGGATTAGTAGCGTAAATTGTCACGAAGAAATTCAGTATTCAAACTATAATTTTAAATTTTAGACTAAATTTAATATTACAATACTAATATAGCTTTCAAACTAAATAACCAAAGTGTATGTTGTTAACACATACATAACTTCGAAAAAATTAGGGTTTCTTTATAAAAGAGAGCAATATTTAATACACAACACGCTTTTTAACAGTGTTTAGTTTACTAAGCAAATGATGCGTGAAGGGAAACAGTCTTGTGTGTTTCAATGGAATTATGTTCACGAACATAGAAGTCAATTACTTTTCAATCATTTAGCTTTCAATAACAAACTTGATTAATTTCGTAATCATTATATATTTTCTAACTGAACTCATTATAGCTATATGATAAATTACATTGTACATTTTTGTTTTAATGAAACCTTTATAAAATTGTGTGTGTGTGTGTGTGTGTGTGTGTGTGCTTATTTCTGTAATTTTTGCAAAATTTTAATTTCCAGTTAGTCTCTACATAAATGTTTATAGGTAGAAACCTCTATGACATTCCAAAAGAACCAAATGATTTGGAAATGTATCAAGGGGTTCCCAGATTTACAGCCGTCTGGAATCGGACACATTGTGACTGAGACCTATCTCTTCAGATTTAATCTGAGTGAATCTCCACTCTGCCCTAACTGTAGAAAAGAGGAGGAGACTCTAGACCATATCCTCTTTCGATGCTCCTCACCAATTTCACCAAGAGCAGCTCTGCTGTCTGCGCTGGGAAGCCAGGGAAACATCAAAACAATACTGATCGATAAACAGTTTGGACCAACTTATTATGGACATCGGACCATCGGAGTCACATGACCCTGGACGTCCGCAGCAAGAAGTAAGAGGTAAGTCTCTACATTTTATTATTTCTTCCGCCTCCTTAAGAACTGTCTCCACCACCAGTCGTACTTTTTCCAACACCAACAGTGACGTATAAGACATAATTTGAAATGATTTTATCAGAATATGAAATAAGTAGACCTACGTAGGGTAAGGGCACTTTGCATTATTATGAAGCAAAGGAGTTGAGTTCATAGCATTAGGTAAATTCGGCTCTAAGCAAAATAGGATTTAGTGCGATGACTATTAAATAAAGCACTGTGTTTTAATATAGATATCCGAAAAAAGTTTTAAAAAGGATGTCAGAAGAATGTTACGATTTCAGAAATTCCTTGTAATTGAGTTTAGTTGTGTCGGAAAAAGGTGGCTTCGTTATTTGATACTTTTTATTTCTTTCATCGAGTTTGAGGTAGAAGTAGTTCTTTTCGACCTGGAAATGTCAACATATCTCTTAGGTTCTGCGCTCATAATTGGAAATATATCCAAACTTAAATTGAATTGTGTCTCACAACGTTTGCCTTGAAGTTCAGTTATATCATGGAGTATTAACGTTACATAAAACACAGGGAACAACAGTTTAAAATAAGTATGTAACAAATAATATTAGGCTTAGATTAAGCGTAATATATATATATATATATATATATATATATATATATATATATATATATATATATATATATATATATAATAAATTAAAAATATTTAAAAAACAAGTATACTTTTAATGAATATATTTATTCAAAGCTTTTTGCCGATAAAATAGTACCAGCATCTTCAGGAAAAAATTATCTAATAAAAAAAATATATATATATATATATATATATATATATATATATATATATATATATATATATATAACAATATATATATATATATATTATTACACTAACAGCACAGTATTGTATATTATAACAAAAACGGTACAAAATATATAAACCTACAAAAATATTATATAAAACTCATTGTAACATTGTAAAACATTTTGTTAACTCACTTAACATGGTCGGAATGTGTTAGCGAAATTTACATAATGGTTAATTTTTAATAGCTGTCGGGCTTTTTCTATACAAAAAAGTCATAAGGTTATTTCATAAAGAGTGGAATAACCTAACAAACGTTATCGGTAGAAAACAGAAATCTATAGTTTAATTCGGATTAATATAGATTAAGATAAATACAACAATTTCTTGAATTTATTATTAAAATAAGAAGAGATTCGATGTAAAATAGTATTATTAATTCATAAGTACTATAGTATCAACAAATCAAATTTGGCTTGTAGAACGGTTTTAATATAAGGGCTGACAGGTGATTATATCTAGTGGGATATTACATTAGTGTTCTTAGGACGATGCATGATCAACAACTTAGAGGATCGTATCACTCAGAGATAGCGAATGACGTCTTCATCTTTAAGAGATTAGAAGTTTTAGTCTTTACAAATCCTGTACTAAAATCTGTTGGAATCCTTTATAATATATTTGTTTTTATAAGAAACTATTTGAAGAAATCAGTGGAAACTATTATCTTATTTTTTTACGCGATTCGAAACCGTTGTTTCACTGACAAAGATAACCTTCGGAGGTTTCTAAATATATCATTAAGTAAGGTTATAGTTTCCCTAGTTGGAATAAAGATGAATACAACAATCAACTTTTAAATTTGTTTTGGTTTAAAATATTACTAAGGGTAAAAATGCCGGCCATTATTTGTTAGATAATACATTCATTATAGTGTAATTTCTAAAAACTATTCCTCATTTAGACAAAAACATTTTTTTATTATTAAAATATCTTGAATATAATATTTATCTTTTCATTGTTTATTAGAATCAATGAAAGTATAATTTTAATATTTAATTTTGCATTTTTACTGTTACACTTAATAATATTCTCTTTTAAATATTACTTGAAAATGCTAAAAGAGGATAAAGTATGACAAACCAACCTCCAAGTATGACTATGAAATTTGTTACGTTAAAACATCTATTAAACAATTTGATAATTTTTGTTTTAATGTAACATTTGTGATTATTCCGTCTTTTTAAGCATACTCAATTAGAACAATATTTTCAATCATAACACGTTTCATATATATATATATATATATATATATATATATATATATATATATATATATATATATATATATTGTCATATTTAGCCACTTATAGTAGGCCCTTATTACAATTTTTAATCTAATTTATACAAGGAAGAATTTTCATTTAATATTTAGTTGATGGGTGGAAGTGAAATAAAATAGCACATATTTTTTTGAATTTTCTTTTTTTCTTTTGTATTTCTTGAACATTACATGATGTTCAATAACCAATAAATTTTCAGCAATTAACTTATCTAAATTGTGATATTGTTATACTATAAAAGCGGTTCGTGTTAGTTAAGAATATTTTTTTATATAAAATATTTCTTTCGAGACACATTTTATTAACAAAGAAATTTACAGCCAAATATAGATTTGACAAATAGGATTTTAATACAGATTAAACGATCAACTCAACTGCAGTATTATATTTCTGTTTTACTGCACTGTAAAATGTAATAAATTTCTGTCTACATCATGCAATAAAAAGGTTTTCATTTTGATACGTCCTGATCAAACAACGTACAAAATATCCAAACGTAAATATATGGAGCTTTAAAGTGCATTTAAATGTTTTGTGTAAATGGAAATAACTTTTGGTAACTGACGATTGTAACTTTACAATTGAAATTTGTTTGAGGAATAAATTATTAAATGTGAGTTAGTGTTCAATATAATTTAAAGCTATGGTCAAAAGTTTCTGTTAATTTTGCTTTATTAATAATAATTCAATTGACTTTTAAAATCATTATCTCTCTCTCTCACACACACACGCACGCACGCACGCACACACACACACACACACATATATATATATATATATATATATATATATATATATATATATTAAAACAACATATTCAAATATTCTTGTATTTGAATAACCTATGTTGTTTTAAATTATTAAACAAGAAAACATATTTTATATTTATTTGTTTATATATATATATATATATATATATATATATATATATATATATATATATATATATATCTTATTTAAATTTGAACCCAAGTTTACTAAGGTGGGATTCTCTTATATTTATAATAAAAATTGAATTCCACTTATTATTGAAAGTTGTAGGAAGTGACAAATACAAATACTCTAGTCTAATGACGGTCAAAAAACACCTCACGTAAATGTAACAGGAATGCTGTCGAGCAGTATTGGCGATTAGCCAAGGACCGGACATCTTGACAAATCTAATAAAGAAAAGTAAATCCTGAATAGGTGATATTACACCTTGACATCGTGCCAACTTATTCCGGATTTGGCAACTTTGGAATACTCAAATGTTTTCCAAATTGCGAGCTTCTTTCTTCATCAAATTATGAATACTGAAACGTAATATCCACAGGAAGTAGAGTTATTTAAAATTGTTTACGTAACATTTTCATGCTTTTCATACAAACATTAACCTAATCCCATGAGTAGCTAGAAGATATCCCCAGTAGCGGGTTTATTTTAGGAAAAAACAACATTTTAGTTTTATAAATAAATCGATCACTACGTTGCGAAAAACATTTATATTAAATTTATAAAATTTTAACTTTAACCATAGCAATTCTTTACGCTCTTATATATATATATATATATATATATATATATATATATATATATATATATATATATATATATATATATATTAATATCATTTGAGTTTTTACAAAATGTATGTTATTAGAGCTTCATAAGTGTTTTAATGCTAGTGGCCACTCAACAATTGCGGGAATAGAAAACAAATCTAGGATATTGGGTTGAATGGGCTTGAGCATGTTACAAGACAGAACAGAAGATTGGGTTCAATGTCATTAAAACACGTTATCAGACAAAAAAGATGGGGTGAATGTGCTTGAACAGGTTATAAACCCGAGAATAAAATTGGGTTGAATGGGCTTGGACAGGTTTAGGATTGAAAATAAGATTGAGTTGAATGCACTTGAACATGTTATAACTGTAGGTTGAGTTGAATGTGCTTGAACATGTTATAATACAGAACAGTAGATTGAGTTGAATGTGCTTAAACATGTTGTAATACAGAACAGTAGATTGGGTTGAATGTGCTTGAACATGTTATAATACAGAACAGTAGATTGGGTTGAATGTGCTTAAACATGTTGTAATACAGAACAGTAGATTGAGTTGAATGTGCTTAAACATGTTGTAATACAGAACAGTAGATTGGGTTGAATGTGCTTAAACATGTTATAATACAGAACAGTAGATTGGGTTGAATGTGCTTGAACATGTTATAATACAGAACAGTAGGTTGAGTTGAATGCACTTGAACATGTTATAACTGTAGGTTGAGTTGAATGTGCTTGAACATGTTATAATACAGAGCAGTAGATTGAGTTGAATGTGCTTAAACATGTTGTAATACAGAACAGTAGATTGGGTTGAATGTGCTTGAACATGTTATAATACAGAACAGTAGATTGGGTTGAATGTGCTTAAACATGTTGTAATACAGAACAGTAGATTGGGTTGAATGTGCTTGAACATGTTATAATACAGAACAGTAGATTGGGTTGAATGTGCTTGAACATGTTATAATACAGAACAGTAGGTTGAGTTGAATGCACTTGAACATGTTATAACTGTAGGTTGAGTTGAATGTGCTTGAACATGTTATAATACAGAGCAGTAGATTGAGTTGAATGTGCTTAAACATGTTGTAATACAGAACAGTAGATTGGGTTGAATGTGCTTGAACATGTTATAATACAGAACAGTAGGTTGAGTTGAATGCACTTGAACATGTTATAACTGTAGGTTGAGTTGAATGTGCTTGAACATGTTATAATACAGAGCAGTAGATTGAGTTGAATGTGCTTAAACATGTTGTAATACAGAACAGTAGATTGGGTTGAATGTGCTTGAACATGTTATAATACAGAACAGTAGGTTGAGTTGAATGCACTTGAACATGTTATAACTGTAGGTTGAGTTGAATGTGCTTGAACATGTTATAATACAGAGCAGTAGATTGAGTTGAATGTGCTTAAACATGTTGTAATACAGAACAGTAGATTGGGTTGAATGTGCTTGAACATGTTATAATACAGAACAGTAGATTGGGTTGAATGTGCTTAAACATGTTGTAATACAGAACAGTAGATTGAGTTGAATGTGCTTAAACATGTTGTAATACAGAACAGTAGATTGGGTTGAATGTGCTTGAACATGTTATAATACAGAACAGTAGGTTGAGTTGAATGTGCTTGAACATGTTATAATACAAAACAGTAGATTGGGTTGAATGTGCTTGAACATGTTATAATACAGAACAGTAGATTGGGTTGAATGTGCTTAAACATGTTGTAATACAGAACAGTAGATTGAGTTGAATGTGCTTAAACATGTTGTAATACAGAACAGTAGATTGAGTTGAATGTGCTTAAACATGTTGTAATACAGAACAGTAGGTTGAGTTGAATGTGCTTAAACATTTTATAATACAGAACAGTAGGTTGAGTTGAATGTGCTTGAACATGTTATAATACAGAACAGTAGATTGGGTTGAATGTGCTTAAACATGTTGTAATACAGAACAGTAGATTGAGTTGAATGTGCTTAAACATGTTGTAATACAGAACAGTAGATTGGGTTGAATGTGCTTGAACATGTTATAATACAGAACAGTAGATTGGGTTGAATGTGCTTAAACATGTTGTAATACAGAACAGTAGATTGAGTTGAATGTGCTTAAACATGTTGTAATACAGAACAGTAGATTGGGTTGAATGTGCTTGAACATGTTATAATACAGAACAGTAGGTTGAGTTGAATGCACTTGAACATGTTATAACTGTAGGTTGAGTTGAATGTGCTTGAACATGTTATAATACAGAGCAGTAGATTGAGTTGAATGTGCTTAAACATGTTGTAATACAGAACAGTAGATTGGGTTGAATGTGCTTGAACATGTTATAATACAGAACAGTAGATTGGGTTGAATGTGCTTAAACATGTTGTAATACAGAACAGTAGATTGAGTTGAATGTGCTTAAACATGTTGTAATACAGAACAGTAGATTGGGTTGAATGTGCTTGAACATGTTATAATACAGAACAGTAGGTTGAGTTGAATGTGCTTGAACATGTTATAATACAAAACAGTAGATTGGGTTGAATGTGCTTGAACATGTTATAATACAGAACAGTAGATTGGGTTGAATGTGCTTAAACATGTTGTAATACAGAACAGTAGATTGAGTTGAATGTGCTTAAACATGTTGTAATACAGAACAGTAGATTGAGTTGAATGTGCTTAAACATGTTGTAATACAGAACAGTAGGTTGAGTTGAATGTGCTTAAACATGTTATAATACAGAACAGTAGGTTGAGTTGAATGTGCTTGAACATGTTATAATACAGAACAGTAGATTGGGTTGAATGTGCTTAAACATGTTGTAATACAGAACAGTAGATTGAGTTGAATGTGCTTAAACATGTTGTAATACAGAACAGTAGATTGAGTTGAATGTGCTTAAACATGTTGTAATACAGAACAGTAGATTGAGTTGAATGTGCTTAAACATGTTGTAATACAGAACAGTAGATTGAGTTGAATGTGCTTAAACATGTTGTAATACAGAACAGTAGATTGAGTTGAATGTGCTTAAACATGTTGTAATACAGAACAGTAGATTGAGTTGAATGTGCTTAAACATGTTGTAATACAGAACAGTAGATTGAGTTGAATGTGCTTAAACATGTTGTAATACAGAACAGTAGATTGAGTTGAATGTGCTTAAACATGTTGTAATACAGAACAGTAGATTGAGTTGAATGTGCTTAAACATGTTGTAATACAGAACAGTAGACTGAGTTGAATGTGCTTAAACATGTTGTAATACAGAACAGTAGATTGGGTTGAATGTGCTTAAACATGTTGTAATACAGAACAGTAGATTGGGTTGAATGTGCTTAAACATGTTGTAATACAGAACAGTAGACTGAGTTGAATGTGCTTAAACATGTTGTAATACAGAACAGTAGATTGGGTTGAATGTGCTTAAACATGTTGTAATACAGAACAGTAGATTGGGTTGAATGTGCTTAAACATGTTGTAATACAGAACAGTAGACTGAGTTGAATGTGCTTAAACATGTTGTAATACAGAACAGTAGACTGAGTTGAATGTGCTTAAACATGTTGTAATACAGAACAGTAGACTGAGTTGAATGTGCTTAAACATGTTGTAATACAGAACAGTAGACTGAGTTGAATGTGCTTAAACATGTTGTAATACAGAACAGTAGACTGAGTTGAATGTGCTTAAACATGTTGTAATACAGAACAGTAGACTGAGTTGAATGTGCTTAAACATGTTGTAATACAGAACAGTAGACTGAGTTGAATGTGCTTAAACATGTTGTAATACAGAACAGTAGATTGGGTTGAATGTGCTTAAACATGTTGTAATACAGAACAGTAGACTGAGTTGAATGTGCTTAAACATGTTGTAATACAGAACAGTAGACTGAGTTGAATGTGCTTAAACATGTTGTAATACAGAACAGTAGATTGGGTTGAATGTGCTTAAACATGTTGTAATACAGAACAGTAGATTGAGTTGAATGTGCTTAAACATGTTGTAATACAGAACAGTAGATTGAGTTGAATGTGCTTAAACATGTTGTAATACAGAACAGTAGATTGAGTTGAATGTGCTTAAACATGTTGTAATACAGAACAGTAGATTGAGTTGAATGTGCTTAAACATGTTGTAATACAGAACAGTAGACTGAGTTGAATGTGCTTAAACATGTTGTAATACAGAACAGTAGATTGAGTTGAATGTGCTTAAACATGTTGTAATACAGAACAGTAGGTTGAGTTGAATGCACTTGAACATGTTATAACTGTAGGTTGAGTTGAATGTGCTTGAACATGTTATAATACAGAACAGTAGATTGAGTTGAATGTGCTTAAACATGTTGTAATACAGAACAGTAGATTGGGTTGAATGTGCTTGAACATGTTATAATACAGAACAGTAGATTGGGTTGAATGTGCTTAAACATGTTGTAATACAGAACAGTAGGTTGAGTTGAATGTGCTTGAATATGTTATAATACAGAACAGTAGATGAGCTGAATGGAACTGATTATATACTACTATAGAAAAAACAGTTTTATATAAGGTAAAGACATATCGTATAATAACTAGTATTACACTACTACTACTACTAATATTAACTACTATTACCAATGTAAATTAAAATAACGTAATATATTAGTTTAACATATGCACACACACACACACACACACACACACACACACACACACACACACACACACACACACACACACACACACACACACACACACACACACACACACACACACACACACACACACACACACACACACACACACACACACACACACACCATTTAACCGTCAACACATCTACCTGTTCGAAGCACATTCAACCAAATCTCCTGCTGTCTTATAACCTCTTCAAAAACATTCAACCCAATGTACTGTTCTGTATTACAACATGTTCAAGCACATTCAACTCAATCTACTGTTCTGTATTATAACCTCTTCAAGCACATTCAACCCAATCTACTGTTCTGTATTACAACATGTTTAAGCACATTCAACCCAATCTACTGTTCTGTATTATAACATGTTTAAGCACATTCAACCCAATCTACTGTTCTGTATTACAACATGTTTAAGCACATTCAACCCAATCTACTGTTCTGTATTACAACATGTTTAAGCACATTCAACCCAATCTACTGTTCTGTATTATAACATGTTCAAGCACATTCAACCCAATCTACTGTTCTGTATTATAACATGTTCAAGCACATTCAACCCAATCTACTGTTCTGTATTATAACATGTTCAAGCACATTCAACTCAACCTACTGTTCTGTATTACACACACACACACACACACACACACACACACACACACACACACACACACACACACACACACACACACACACACACACACACACACACACACACACACACACACACACACACACACACACACACACACACACACACACACACACACACACACACACACACACACACACACACACACACACACACACACACACACACACACACACACACACACACACACACACACACACACACACACACACACACACACACACACACACACACACACACACACACACACACACACACACAAACACACACACACACACCCACACACAAACACACACACACACACACACACACACACACACACACCCCACACACACACAAACACACACACACACACACACACACACACACACACACACACACACACACACACACACACACACACACACACACACACACACACACACACACACACACAGATACCGACTAGTACATACATACATAGTGTACTCGTATATTTCATTGTATGAGTGCAGTTGAAGCTTTAACTATTTATAGAAGATTGGAAATATAAAATATGAAATAAACGACCACCCTACATTATTTTGCCGCACAGGCAGTTATGCTCCATTTATTTCACCTCTTCCCTAATTTGTTTGGTTTCCAATAACCAAAGTGAATCGTTGCATTAAGTAAATTGAAGCAGCGGTGTTCATGGTGGATTGAGTTTTTACTCGATTTAATAAATTTCGTGAAATTAAAATATCAATTCAGATTAGTTTTACGTGTTGAGAAGCTTAAAGGTGTTTTTCACGAGATATGATTTTGTAAACCATAAATTATACAATTCAAGATGTTTAGAAATGAATTTTATGACCGTATTCGATAAATATTCTTGAAGACATTGAAAAGAAAATACAAATTTCAAATAATTTTCTTTACATCTTACTAAATAAGTTTTATTATTTGTTGCATATATAAGAGCTTTCAAGAAAGATAACTATTTTTTTAATTCCTGAAATAAAAATAATATTTGCACATAGTCGGGTTTTCTCTCTAATTGTAGTAAAATTTCATGACAGTTAAAACTCATAAAGAAATGTAAACAACGTGATTTAGAGCTTTGTGTAAATCATACCTTAACCTATGGTGTTTTTTTAAAGTAGAAAATAGTCGGGCACAGTAGCGTAAATGAAAGCAACAACAGATTCGTAGCAATGAAAATAAAATAATTGTAAAACTCGCTTGTAGTCTTGCCATATTCTGACATCAGTTACAATAATCGGATAAACCTAACTGTATTAGAGAAATGAACATAAAGGTTTTGTAAACTTTTTTTGAAGCTCAAGACCTTCTTTCTTCAACTTTTAAAGTGTTTTATGAAAGTACGTTGACATTAAGGTTTGGTGATACTCTAAAGTTTTCACGCCAAAATTTTGGTCTGTTTGTTTTTGTAATGTTTAAAACATGTTTCTGACATAGTAGAACATTAGAACT
>JBAIZL010000001.1:110050349-110075349 GCA_036971475.1 Prosapia bicincta | reverse complement strand
TTATCTTCGATAAAATGAAATACAGTAATATGACAATCCCCAACTAACAAGCCCCAATTTGTTGTATAACTTTGAAAGAAGAGAGGGACAATTATTTGTTGTACAATGAGATGAGCATGAATTCTTTTTGAAGGGGGCTGAGTGAGTTTGGAAGAAATAATGAGTTTTAAACCTAATTTAAAGACAAAATGTACCTCTCGTCACATAAAATAAGGTTCCAAATTATATAATATACTCTTAAGCGTTTTCTCACTTGACATAAAATTATATTCCGTAGCCATTTGACATTTCTTAACCAAATTTTGATGGGACGATGTTTAAAAGAACATCAGAAACTGTAAAGTAAGTTTAGTTTGCTAAATTTGTAAATGTTGTATAAAAGTAACACAACTTTGATGACATTCTTTTCATTTATAGGTTATTTGCATTAGTCTAACTTAATAGCTGAAATAACCAATAACATAGTTATCAAAAAATTAAGTTTTTATGTAATATTGCTAGTTTTGTAATCCTCATTTTCAATTCCTTCTCTCTCTTATAGCTCAATTCCTTCTCTACACTCTCCTTATAAATATCTTAATCGTTAATAAAATATTTTTTGTCTATCCACTCAAATACATACACGTTCAAATACATTTTTAAAAACTTTTAGCGAATTAAACTTGTTGATAATACAGATTTTCCAAAGACTAAATTCATTAATTATATATAATAATGAATTAATTTTAGTTTATGGGAGAAAAAATTACGAAACGGGCAAAGTATGCAATATAGTTATTTCGTCCCATTTGGCTTAAAATGTCATAACACACGATTAAAAAAAAGATTTTTTTATGTTATAGATTAAGTGGTAGAACCACTGTTTTAATTCATGGATTAAAAACTTTATCTATATTAATCTATATCTTTATATATTACTCTATCTATATTCATTGAAAATATCTAATAAAAGATAACTTATTTTTTTACCTGAGTAGGAATCGGCTTATTTTTTGAGAAACATTACTTGTTACTAGTATTGTTACACTGAACTGTTTGAATATAAACCTTATAATAAATTTACCTGAGTAATAAATTTTATAAAGTAAAATTTACCTTTATAATAAATAAACCTGAGTAAATTTTACAAAGTGTAATTAAAGCCAGTATGTTCAAATGAAAAAAAACCACAGAAAATACAAGAAAAAACATAGAACAAAAATTCTGTTGGAAGTTTCTTTTTGACCATGTTAATTTTTATTACATTTTATTAAGATTAATAAGTTGGTCATTTCAAAGTATACATTTTATTAAGACTAATAAGTTGGTTATTTCGAAGTATAGATTTAGTGAAACCCTTTGGTGAAACAATTATTAGTAAAACATGAATGAAGGCTTCAGTATTATCATTTCGAAACTAATATAGCATTATTAGTTTGACTGATTATTAGTTCTAGATTGATTTATTTTCGTAAATCGTATTAGTTTTATAGGTTACAATAATAATATTGAACTTGTTTATTTAGGCTGCTTGTTTTCAACTTTATTTGTATTGCACTACGTAACCACCCGTACAATGACGTATTACGCATTTTATGTAGCTCCTAATAAAATAGTGAGATATAATTGTTTCCGTCCCAAGATTTTGCTCGCACGCTATCAACGATTTCGTCATTACAGCAAAAATTCAATGTTTTGTTAGAATAATTTTCACAAAATCAGTTCTAAAGAAAACTTAGAATGTTTAAATTTGTATAAAAAGTTGATTTAACGGCATTCTATGTTTATAGTCTATTACAATAGTTTTATGAGTAGCTAATCGCATTTGTAAGCAAATCTAAGTTTGCTTATTTTCATTTGCGATTTCGTTAAAAATATTTTATAAAGATTTTATAATGTGTGGGTTAGGAGATGTCTCTAGATTGATGTTCGAGTGGATTCTTTCCATTTCAGTGATGATTCACCTTTGTTTCAAATGAGATGAAAGAATTTATTTATGTCAGGTAAATATTCTCCTATCTATCTACCTTTAAAAATTCAAATACACACAGCATATAATTTGAGTAGATTTTCACTACCAATTTAGACTGGTAGAGATGTACCATTGATTCATTGAATGTATTACAGTTTATAAAATTTGTACTACCAATCAGCTGTTACTAAATGTAGCAGATGTTTAAATAAACATTTCTAACAATTCTAAAATACTTTACTATAATATACGATGCTATTTATATTCTCAAGAAAATGCCGCCATTTTGGTGAAATAAACAATGTTAGGAGATTAATTTTTCATGCACGTAATGGCCCTTTGTGTGATTCCATATTACTTTTGCTGTTCACTGTATTGTTCATTGAAAACAATGTTGTTGTCATAAACAATATAATAAAAAGCAAATTGACAAAAAAAAATTACTAAATAAACTATAACATTTTTAAATGCTAAGAAAATTCTTTTCTAAACGAGATGTAATCAATGGAGATTTTGCCACTTCTCGTAAAATGTACAGGTAGCTACACATTTTTTTTGTAAAAAACACTCCTTCGTTTTTTTATTCAAATTTATATTTATATAAATCGAAATTAATTGGTTATGTGTAACAAAGATAGATTCGTCTTGGGGGTAGCAAATGTTCGAACACACAAGGAAAATAAAGACGATTTTGTAGGAAAACGTACACGGATAGACACATCGTTATTCCCCCCTTATCCCATTTTATGAGTAGATAGTATTCTATGGTGTCATTCACCTAATAATAATATAACTGATTAATTTCAAGGCCTTGTTGTTAATATTAGCGCGACTACTCTCAAAACCCCAGGAAAGTAAAGGAAGAGTCAGTATAGTCAACTCTTATAGCAGAATGTACATACTTTACTTACTTTATCCAATGCCAGATCTTTGAATTTCTGCCATTTTCCTTCTAGCCTCCCAGTACAAAGAATGCTCTGGCTCAGCCAACTCTGTTGGTCATTTAGCACTACCCATGGGATACGTACAGCTTAAAGTATGCTGTGGATGCGACCAACTTTATCCCCTTGTAGCAGAATGCGTCAATGTATTTATTCCCTTTACATTCTACCTCCATTCCTCATCATATTTTTGTATCTCTTCGCCAAACATCTTTGTTTCTTTCTTGATAAAACAAGGCACATTTTGAAGTAATTAGTTGTAGCTTTAAGACAATCAGTCACTACGACTACAGTAAAAGCTCTAATATCCGGCTCCCTAGGGGTCGGCATGCTGCCAGTTTTCGAAAATTTCCGGATAACAGAACCTAACCTATACAACCTATACACAGTACGTACTGTGCCTAACGTTAGGCTACCTATCAAGGAAAATTGAATGTACTGTTGAAAACGTTGCTTTCATATTTGTTTGCATCCAATTACTATTTTTTCCTTACGTATTAATAAAAGCACACGCTTTCGCAAACAAAATTTATAAGAATTTTTAAATTCCTAAAATATAAGAAAGAAAAGAAAATTATTGCTAAAATCGTTTTTCGTTCACAGGAAGTTAAAAGAAAACATTCACTGGTATACTTAACTTTACAAGGGCTAAAGATTTCACAATGTTTTAATGACTTTTAAAAAAATCTGACAAAAAATGATAGTTTAAAAAAAAAATGTATTTCCGATGAGTCACATCTTGTAACAAGACAAACTGTACTGTAATGATTTGTTTTGAAAAAATGTGTCGGTTAATAGAACGTACCGGATGATTTAATGACGTATGAAAGAGCTTTTACTGTATTATTAAGTTCGAAGGATAAAGAAGGGTTTTGAATAAACATAAGTTCAAGGTAGATACATAAAACGTCGTAGAGAAGGACGTCACTTGTGCAGAATTTCGTAGTTAATGTAGATCTTCTCTCTATCAGGCTTACAGAATTTTCCACTCGCCTCAGCTCCTTGTTGGAAGAGTGATTGGAAGGGTAGATGACATTACGGATGATTAAGGAAGTTACCAAATTAAGTAGGCTAAGTACCTGCTCTAATGTTCCTTAAGCTGTACTGGGATAGAGGAAAATGATGACATCTAGTGGGTAGAATCGAGTTCATCTGGTTTCAATCGAGTTAAGCTGAGCTGTCTACCCGGTAAGGGGTTAAAAGAGTATTACTTTTCTACTTTGTTTGGGGCAACCCACTTGAAATATAATACGTCCTTCTTGTGTTACCTGGAAGTAAAACAATATGGTGATATAGCCTCTCGTCCAACATGTAGTTAGTATAGGGAACCCCACAATATTGTTACAGCTAACCAACGCACGAATATTTATTGCCATGTCGGGATAGGACAAAAACAGTTTTAAATGATAGTACAACATAACTCTTAATTTCATTTCAAAATGGTTCAACTATTTCCTTTAGGCTAATGTGTTGTAGCAACTTTAACTTTTTTGTGGTACTTTTAAACGCATAGTTTGTTAACATTTATAATTTTGCCAAAGTAATAGAATTAACAATTTTACTTCCAGTGCGTTGCAATTGTAGGCCTAATGTTTGCTATTCGTTAAATTAAACATTTTCCTATGTATGTTATAGTTTAAATATGAAACTCGATATTTTATATAAGGTTCATTTATTTAAACAAAAAATGATATATGACCTAATACTCATTTGTGTTTTACACAGAAAACATAGAACTATGGTACAACTATTTATTCTGTAGTGGAACTGTATAGTTGAAGTGTAAAATATGTGAGTATATGAAGTTCTTAATTCAAAATTATTTTGGCTTTGATTTAATTGCATTCATACTTCACATCATATAATGTTTACTGTGTAGATTTTACGCTGTATTTTTCAGTGACGTTGTATAATACACTTTTACTGTCTATAAATGTTTATTGTTTAAAATAACTTCTAATTATTGTATATAAAAAACATGTATTGTAAAATTAACAATTAAATTGTCCTTATCTTTTGTTTTATAAAATACCTAGCTGTATTTGCGTATAACTTAGTCAAATTATAAAATATACACTTTTACTACTTATGATTGTTTAATGCATAAAAATAATAATTTTATAGAATAACTAGTTAAACTTAATATTATTAATTTACTAACGATTCAACTGCCTTCATCACTTATTTAGTTAAATAACTAAATGAAATTTAGTTAAATTGTAATTTTATATTATCTATGATTACAAAATATATAATTATTTGATACAATATCTAAATAAACTTGAACTTACTAATTTACTATCCAGTTAAACCAATTATAAGGATAATGGAATTAGTTTTGACTCGAAGTTAATATTTTTAGTGTACTTGTATTTTTAGTTTTGTTATTATTTTGAGATATTTACATTTTTCATGAAATTTTTAAACACTACACATTTTATAAATAATATTCGAGCTAGCTTGTGAGTGAAAGTTATAATTAAAGAATAAAAATATGGTACAACTCAAAAATATACAATTTTTTATTTCATACGCGTTTCAACGACTAATTTGTCGTCATCCTCAGTGAAGATACACAAATGAAATTAACTAAATATATATATATATATATATATATATATATATATATATATATTAAACATAACCTATAAAGTTTTAACACTTTATAGGTTATGTTTAATATATATATATATATTTTAGTTAATTTCATTTGTGTATCTTCACTGAGGATGACGACAAATTGATCGTTGAAACGCGTATGAAATAAAAAATTGTATATTTGTGAGTTGTACCATATTTTTATTCTTTAATTACTACACATTTTGTATACTATTATGCTAACATTTTTGAAACATTTATATTCTTGGTATTCTAATTGTTGGTAAACTTAATATTTAATTTAGAATATTGGTAATATTGTTTTACAAACATTATACAATGACTTGTCGATACTGAACAGTGTAAATCACGACTGCAAACAGAGTAGATAGAAATTTCGCAGGGGTCAGTGTTGTGTTAATTAATCAAACGTAGCGTTGAAGACATTGTTAAAAACGAAGCAGGATTTATCTGTCCGCTGCGATCACCGAGGCCGCAAATCGCACGTTTGTAGGCAATAGTGACTCCCAGAGCAGGCCTAAATCAAGAGAGTTCAGACAAATGACGGTTAACGAGGGACGAACCTTGTCAATATACCCTGTTTCCCGAGGGTCCGCATGTTTGAAAGATTATCATATCATAAACCTGCTAAGACACACTCTCATGTATAATAGACTAATGCTAATTCTATAATTATAATTAAATATAATTGTTAAAATATACATTTTATAACCTTATTCCTCATTAGCAGCCTAAGTAAAAACTTACTGTCTCATAAAAAATAGTTTTTTGTTTGTAATATTTCAACAGTGGTTTTGATCAGTTGTTTCATTTGAAGGGTATATAAATAAAGTTAAAAAGATTTAAATGATAAATACAATTTTTTAATTTAATATTGAGATAAAGTCAGGCTAATTAAGGCGAATTCTTACGGCTTTTGTTTAAAACTTTGTCTGTATCTCAAACAATAGACTCTCAAAATCGCGTTTATAATTATAAAGAAATGAAACCTCTTAAACCCTTTATTTATGTCCCGATGTACGTTTCGATTGCAGAGCAATCATCTTCAGTGGAAATTACTACAAAACGAACTTATTTATAACAAGACGACTGTATTTACTACAGGACGAAAATAAAAGGTTTTTGTGGTCTTAGGGGTTTAATTATTTATTATTTGAAATTACACAACAGTTATTCCACGCTATTATTTGCTTTCAATGTTTTTGAAGTTACAACCTTTATTGAATATCCTGCACGTTTTGGATGCGCATAAACGTATGATTCCGTACGCTTTTGTGTTAGCTATTTAAAAAACGGAGTAACGGATGAAATAACGGTAAATATCACTGAATAAGGAACTCCAATCGGGAGAACGGTGACTTTATACCAGAGTCAGATTCTGAGAAACATAACATGAAGCTTTTACTTTATTATTATTGATTCAATAAACACTGGCACTTGAAAAAAGTAAAATTAAACAATTAAATGTAAATCATTATTTAATAATATTTAAATGTAAAATTACAAAAATACTACCAATGTACAATTTTAAAACTAAATACAAATTTATTAAAATTAAATTTAAAAATTCAAGTTAATATTTAATAAATAAATTTATTAAATAAATTTAATACTATTTAATAAATAAATAAATTTTTTTTCAGAGAACGTTTTTGCGTTATGGTAATTGAAGTAATAGGAAAAAGGTTGTGGTAAAATAATTTGAAATACTTATTTAATTTTGTAGTAAAAATATATCGTATGTCATTTACGAGACCTAAAAAAATGGATATTTCAAGTAGGATGTCTAAAAACATTTCTAGTTAAAGGACGTTTAGAGGTTAACTTACGTTACCACAGAAACGTCATGAAGATTTTTTTAAATTCTACAAAGTTTTGTAACGAATGTCATAGTAATTTTAAACTTTCTTTCACAAATTAGAAAACTATATTATAAATTCAATATAGTTTACATATGAAACCAACTGGAATAAACTGAGAGCTCTTAGTAAATATGCAAAACATAATGGCTTCAATATAAGTAACTTCGTTTGGCAATGATAAGCATGATGAGAAACGTAGGAAGTTTCTAATGGTTTATTTCTAGAATCACTGTAACAGAGGATGAAGCTTTTATCGAAGTTTCAAAAATGTCTCCTAGAAACGTTTTATGTTTATTTTTCTGTGAAGTAATTTGATAAAATTAAAATTAAAAGCTTTCCTTCCAATTTCTTGCTATTTCTCGTACTGTTTAATCTAATATCCTAAACAAATACCGCTCTAAACAAGTACTTAAATTTTGTTAATTGAGTAGTCTTTAAATTCGGAATGCAATACATTCACTGATTACATCAAATTGTATCTTATTGTAAGTTTTAGAATGGCATTATTGTTTCGAACTTTTGCATTGAGGTTGCGTTCCCTGCCTCCCTTGAATATCTATTCCAGCCTTGGCCCTAGAAGCAATCTTTGGCCGAGTTGTCGTTATAATAATGTCTGGAAAATCTACTGAAAAAACTGCATTTTACTTACCTATATCTAGACTATATTGTTCATATTTAGTTAATATTGTTGAAGGCCCAGTTCCTGGTTCTGGTTTATTCTCTTTGTTACGACCAATATAATACATTATTCTTTACATTCTTAATATAATCATCTTTCTTACCGTTAGGAATATTGGTATACATTTTAGTGCCCTCTTCTGCCTTTCCCAACATTAAAACATTGTTCTTTAAATTTATAATTATTGTAATATCATTTACAATCATATTATTATTATTATTATTGTTTGTGATATTAATAATATTATTAATGATATATCACAAACATTAACCGTATTTACTACGGTTATATTTATTAATTATTATTGTTGTAGTATTTCCTTTGTTTTGTATATTAGTTTTTAAGTCAGATCTGTTACGTATAATATCAATGGTGGTCTTGTTCCTTCGTCTGGTATTTGTTAAGGCGTTCGCGTGGTGGAGGAGTGGGAGTGATGCCTAATTAGAGTAGTTATAAAGTCTAAAGATTTAGATCCCAGTATATTTGTAACCTTCTGATGACGCTAACTGTGTAAGCGAAATGTACATAAAGGTTGTATAAATATGTGTAGCCGGTTAATTAAATAGATCCGTTTGGCGACGACTATAAGTAAGTTAGAAGGGCGGTGTACTTAAAGTTTTGAACAGAAGTACATACATTTAAAAAGTTAAAAGTATAAGAAGAAAATTAAAGAGGAATTATTAAACAAATCTGCAACTAAAATCAGTTAAAAGTATTTTTGTTTTAAATAAATATGATACAAATGACTAAATTCTAGAGCTTTAGAATCGATCGTATTGTATCAAAATACGAGTATATCGAACTGATAGCTTTAAGTTTAACGTGATATAAATTCACCGTGGATCTGAAGCAACTAGAGTAGCTATTTATTGTTTGTAACATATTAGTTGAAATGTAATAACATTGTTGTATCTTATTTCGAAACTTAGGCAATCATCTACTTCAGAAACAGACGAGAGGAACAAATTAAGTTTTGCTTCGTATTGATCAAGTTCTCCAACTACACTTAACGCGACGTAATTAAATTAACAAGAGTTCTTCTTGATAACTTCAATCTGAATCTGTTCCTCGGATCCGCACACGTTTCGTTCGTTAACGCTAACACGCTGCGATACATTTACTATCGACAATCGGTGGTATAGTTTGTTTGGTAACATTTAATAAAGTTAACAAGTAACCTCTTCAACAATTAACGTATTATTAACAAGAGAAAATTATTTTATTGTCATTTAATTCAATAAACCTTTAATTAAAATTATTTTCCAAAAGATATAATGGTAATACTTGACAAAAACTTAATCGACTTCGAGTTTTTTCCTTTACGTATTTGTTTATCAAAACATATATTCTAAACAAGAAAAATAGCAGTTTTTACCGCAACGACTTATTTTATAAGCATAAAAATATATGATTAATTGACAAAATAAAACATAACCTCAATGTAGCAACACATACGAAAGTAATACAAACAAAAGACGTACATAAAACTCATAAATTTATCATTTATTAACTCAGATGCGTTTCAATAACAAAGTCACCATCAGTGAGTGTTGCTCTAACTTACAACTCACTCAGCGACACTTAATGATGATGACGATTTTATCACTGAAACGCGTCTGAGTTATTAAATTATTAATTTGTGAGTTTTGTGTACGTCTTTTATTTGTAATGACACAACCTCAAAATCTAAGCTCAAAGAATAGCTATATACATACGAAACTGTGCAGTAAACATTTCTTTATAACACATAACACTGTATATATAACTATATAGCTTACAACAAAATTACAATGTGTTAGATTAGGTTTAGTTACACAAAAATAGCAAGAAGAACTAACGATATAGCTCAGCAACCGGTTGAATTTGGTGTAATATGATATAAATGTTTTTCTCATATATTACTCCAAAAATATATTTTAAATAATTTAGCTACACTTTGTCTTATTACGCATAGTTACGGTTATAAAAAGAATACATAATAAGCTGAACACTTCGTCCCTCGCACTACGAGACATCACATGTTGAAAGACCGACTCGTTCTGCGTTTATTTTTTGTAGCTCACTTTATTGAGGAAAATTTATTATTTTTCAACGAAATATATCTCAACCGGATACGCTATTGCTTTATTTTATTATATGAATGTGGAATGCAAAATATAGAGGATCAGTTCGTGAAACATAACTTCATAAAGGAGTTGCAGTTATATTTTCAAGACGATAGCTAATTAAACTAAGTGGTTAAAACCATTACTTTTGGTATGCGACACCAAAATGTTTTTACTCTTTGTAATCCATTTTTAAGATAAAAACGTGGAAAGGAGAAAAGTCAGAACTCACTGAGTCTTTGTTAAGTATTACGAATTTATTTTTAAGATGTCAATGCTTAATGCATGTCAAATATTCTATATAGGTCATGTTCTGTTGGTAACGTCTAACAGAGAAATAAAATTAGCTTTAAATAATGGAAACAGTAAAACATTATATAATTGTCTTAAATTTGGTAAAACATTTATTGATAACTTTTCTGCAAAGGATGTGCTTTTAAGAAGGTTATGAACTTTAAACGCAGTCACCTAAGTTTTTAGACGTCGACACAGTAAAGATGTTTGCATTGTGTGTTACGCTAAGTGAAATTTATTTTACAATTTGCTGTGACATATACAACGGTACTGTTTGTTTCAATTTCTGACATTCGTTTAAGAACTTTAAAAAACCTCAACTTCTTGTAAATATGTTTGTTAGCAGTGGAATACTATATTATAAACTAATGAAGAACATAGGTTATTATGTTTTAAAATCACAATTAATCGGACTAAAAATATTATCGTGTTCATACTTTCCTTTAGAGAGGTTTCTTTTAAACATCTGGTCTAGGTTCTCAAAACTCACCCAGTCTTCTTTGTTGTCAGCCTCTTACGTCACTTCAGGACATATGTTCAAGCTTTAGTATGCGAAATGGAGGAATTCCCGTTTGATTGCTTATGAAACAAACTATTGTGATCTTTCCAAGGTTATATTTACATTTTATAAATATAAAAAAAAATTAGCTGAGTTTTCTTTAAGTCTATTACGTTTTTAGAGATTAATTGCCATCCAATTTATTTTTAGTAAAATTTTATTAAATAATATTATTTCATTCTTCACAAATGTACTTGCATTAGCTCTTATCTAAGATTTGTTATTAAACCAAGTAATATGATTTTGATTGAATTAGGACCTACACTGCTCTGCTGTCATAAAATAGCTCTGATGTTAGGAAGAGGTGCATAGTGTTTACTTTATTACAAAAAAATCAGCAAGGTTACTAACAAAAATTAGTATATAATTTCAAATGGTATAAAAAGTTACTAATTTATTTTTAAATATTTATGAGATAAAATATCTAAGAGGAAAAAACATTCAAAAATGAATTTACAATATTTGAAAATCTCTTTCTTTTATGTGAAAAACTATTTTTTTCGATTTAAACTGAATATTTAAATAGGAAAATACTTCTGGCATTCAAAGAACTTAAAGTTATGAATATATTTTTCAAGTATTTATAGTTCAAGCAGACTGTGAATAAAACTTACATTTTAGAAACGGTTAGAAGTTTTAACAATTCGTTACCACTTGAAGAAAATATTTCAATAATTCATTGCTGAAAGAATAATGCTATTTGAAACGTATAAAGCATATGGAGACGCGGGGGAGGTGGTGTTCCTAATTACTTTCAAATTGCTTTATCTCTTGAAACTTGCGCTCCTTCCTCAGCTATCGCCGTAATTATCAGAGGACCAATAATTGAATTTGCTTTCCTCTCTACTATAAAATATAACAGTAATTTGATTTATAAATTATGTATGGTTATGGTTTTATAAATGATGAAAATTTAATGAATATTGAATGGAACGTTCTGTATACGTAATGGAATAATAGCCTCATAACACCCTACAAACTTTGTTCAGTGTGTTTTAACTTCACTTTGGTATCTTTTTGTTTTATTATTCTAAAGCATGAGAGGATAACTGCTTCTAAAATAATATTAGTTTAAAACAAAAAATCTACAAGTTATAAAATACAGCGATCGCACATCGTTATACACACATACACAGTGGCGGAGACAGGAATAGGCCCATAAATATTTGTATACACACATACATATATACTTGAAAGATATTTTAGAAAAAATAATACACTTGTTTTTCAACGGTTTTTTAAAGTTTTAGGGCCATATTCTGTAATATTTTCTGAATGTACGCAATTTCAGATTTGTATAAACATAATTTAGGATTCTTGAATTTTGTAGTCCATTACGTTCGGTGATTATTATTAATCACTTAAACAATGGTTTATGACTATCCGAACTTTGAATTTTGTAAATTTGTTAAAACTTACTGAGACAGAACGTTTTCAATCGCTATGTGCCGATCTTCATCAGTGTCTTCTGCTTGGAGATGTCAGGTACGACGAATGTAACAAATTATACATTGGACAAACAGGTTGCAGCTTTAAACAAAGAGTCGAGGAACACAAACAGAACACCAACTCAACATTTTACAATCACATAAAAGAAACAGGACACAAATACATAGATTTACCATAACCTAGAAATCCTACACATCAACAAAAACGGACTACATCTCAACACAATAGAACAATATGAAATTTACACACACACAAATACACAAAGTACAAACATATTAAACGAACAAACACAATACAAATCACACATACTCCCTGCCTTTAATACCGTCACCGCTTAACCCAACATCTCCAAGCAGAAGGTACTGATGAAGATCGGCACATAGCGTTCGAAAACGTTCTGTCTCGGTAAGTTTTAACAAATTTACTAAATTTAAAGTTCGGATAGTCATAATCCATTGTTTAAGTGACTAATAAATTAGGACTAAATATCCATTAATTTAGCAAATAAGTTTTGTTAAAATTACAACCAATGCAGTGTGATCATTTCTTTAATTAAGAAACACGATCAATAGCAGTCACGTAATCACTAAACTGGCGTCGTCAGGCACTGTGAAAGCTTTAGAACACATGTTGATAAACTCGTTTCTTTCAATCTGAAATATGACGTTTCCAGTTGATTGTTTCCGCTTATTGAATCTACTTTCAATATGGCGCTACTGAAAGGAAGCGATTTAGGGAATCGTTTGGTAATCTTATTCAGAAAGTCATCACTGAGTAGTTCGAAATCCCATTTAGGGTTTTCCGTATCAAACTCACTACATTTAATCTTTAATTATTTTTGTAACAATTGACATAAATTGTGAAGCAAATATTATCAAATACAATTCTTTTATTTAAGTAAGTTTTTCTAATATTGGAATAAATTTGGAATTGTTTCCAGTGAATTACGTGCTTACAAAAGGTAGGGTGCAATTTGTGGCCAGGACTGCAAGCATTAGTGTTGGTTACTTGTATGAATTTGATTGCGTAGAGGTTATGAGAGACGATTGCTTTAACATGACTAGTAGATCTATATTATGTGATCAGTATGCATTGAGTTTATAAAGAGAGTAAATTCTACTTTTATTTTCTGAATTTATTCAGTAGTGTTGAATAGAGTAGAGTTGGATTCAAATAATCATAAGAGCAACTGAATGGCCTGTATGATGGATTTATAAATACTGGATAACTGGATGTATATATATAAATACTATAATTTGAATTCTTGTGTATTAATAAAGAAATAAAACAACTTTCAAATACAAGAATAATTTATTGAATTTACAATTCAAAGCTTTTCGTTGGCAAACAGTACCAACATCCTCAGGAATACTCAGTGAGAAAGTTGGTATTGTTTGCCAACGAAAAGCTTTGAATTGTAAATACAATAAATTATTCTTGTATTTGAAAATTGTTTTATTTCTTTTATATATATATATATATATATATATATATATATATATATATATATATATATATATATATATATAAATTCGTCCTGTATCTTTACAACAGAATAAAAAGATAGCAGGTCTCAAGTTTTACTCTACTATCAATATTGTGTATTGAATTTACGAGTTCTGGATACATATGTTGGATTTAGTTATTATTTTATAGCTCAATATTTCGTTATATTTTCTAAACGGTGTGACAACACCAAAAGAGTGGAACCATATTAAAATTGCATTTTTAAAAAATGCAAGTTTTAAGATTTAATATTGGAGTGTTCGAAAATACTCTATTAAAGGTCATAAGAAAATAGAAAGTTAGCCGTAGGATCGTTAAAAAATCGTTTGAACTTACTCATTAGTGATTATGGTACAGTAATAAAATAAAAGTAATTAGAAATTAGTTTGCGCGGTATTTGCAATAAAACATATGCAACCTTACCACTAATATGTTTAATTTCAAATTACTGTGTATAATACCTGGGTTTGCCAATTCTGTTCAATTTTACTATATGAAATTACAGTACAATGAAATTAACTCATTGCACTTTCCCTACACTCTCCACTCTATATTAGATTGGAGTGAAAAAAGTCAATTGTTTTTATTTTAGAAACGGATACCCTTTAATGACTACATAAGACACCAAGTAACAATCCTGTAAATTGTTTAATTTTTACGACATCTTGAGTCTGCACGTTTGGCTTAAAGTTTGAAAATGTTTGAAATTATTTTCATTTTTATAAATTATTTTAAAGTACCTGAAACAATAAACACCCTGTGGGTAGTCACTAAAGAGTTGAACAATGGCTTAAATAAATACAGGACTTTATAAAATAATTTTAGGCGGTGGTTTTAATCTGCACAAGAAGCTGAAATTTGTCCAATTATTCGTAAATTTTAAATATTATAGATATTGTTATGATAATTCAATATTATTTTAGATATCCTCTTTTAATGTTATCAAAACTAGTTTATATAGGTTTCGTTAATCAGCTTTGCATTGTACAACCCTTCACTAGTTCATATTGAACTACCTAGGCTCACCACGAGGAAGAGGTTGGACTTCGAGTAAACCACCCAACCATGAGAGCATGTATTTGCATCTTTCAGAAAAGTCTTGAACAGTAAATTGTTGCTTTGTGTCATATATTGGACGGATGTTTCTATAAAAAAATTAGCTTTGATTAAGCTTTCTCTTTTCTTTTCATCACGGACAAATTTTGAGCGAGCAGTGACTTTTTTGAAGGCTATTTTTACAGCTTAAGTGTGTGATGGGAGTTCAAAAAGAGTGCACTCAGAAGTTATCTTTACACTCTCGGTTCCAGTAACCTTTGCAAATCCTGATTTGTCAAATGACTTGTAAGAGGTAATCCTTTCCACATTATTCAAACAATCATATCGACATATTCTGATGCTACAAAATTTATTTTCGGGATTTCAAACTGTCTTAGTGGTTTACTGTCTTAGCCTGTTATCTAGATCGAGCCTTGATGTTAAGTCTTAAAGCCAGTTTTCTTATATGGCGTCTCCTACGAACCATTATAGCTATGATCATGTTTTCATGGTGAGCAAAGTATTCATTATCTTTTTCCGATTTCCTTCAAATAGGTAAGTAGGTCAACTTTCTATGATTTCCCACAATTTTTGAGCCCCTTTATAAGTTTTTGGATTACATATGATCCTGATCCAGCCAGGTGCATAAACGTTCACAATAAAGGTTACCAACTTTTTAACGTTTGCGACAGTATAAAACTAACAATTTAATGTTAAAGTTTTCGTAAATATGTATAATCTTAAAAATGTATTAGCTGTGGCCAACCATGGGAGAGCTTTTCTGAACCTCTGTTTTCTAATTCTTGAGATATTTTCCCACTCTAAGCAGCTTTACAAATATTATAAAAGTATTGTCGGTCAGTGTTCAAACCTTTTAAATAATGTCAAAAACGATCAAACTTAAAGCAAAATGTGCAGACTCAAGATGGCATCGTAAAAATGAAATATTTTACAGAATATTTTCTAGGTGTCATAGACAGCCATTGAAGGATTCCCGTTTATCCACCCTATTCTATATCCTTTGTTGTCTTACATATGATAATTATATCGTATAAGTAGAATTTATGCAGTTAACAGGTAGTTACGAGCGTAAGTATGGTCACATGGTTCATCCTCGGCAGTGTGTAATAAAATGTTACTCGTTAGGTAACAGAAACTTTGTTTAAAATTTTATTTTTGGAATGATAACGTCGCTAAATAAAACTGGGCGTTGAGCAATAGATGATTATTCAATATATTTCTTGAAAGATTAGTAATTAACTGATTTAGCTGCTAAATATACGGCAAATCTAGATGTGAAACAGGTCGCTAACATTTATCTTTATGAAATTGCGTAAATATTTATAAAAATTACATTTCAATTCACTTTTAATTACCGCCAGGATTGAGACCGCAACTGAAGATTTTCAAACCTTAATGTAAATTTAAATCTTATAGTGACGAAATAAACCTGAGTTAGAATCCAGAAATATTAATATAAAATTCACAACGGGACTTTATTTGTTGTTTATATTGCTATTTATGTGACTGTTATTACCTGCGAGCATGTGCCTTTTAGAGTGAATGTAAACAAATAGCCACAGGTCCAATTCTTACATCATCATATATATATATATATATATATATATATATATGACTCAAAAATTAAATTATAATAAAAAGGTTTAATTTTATTGGATATAAAGCCTACTTACATAAGGCATATGAGTAGTAATTAGGAAAAGTGTAAAGTTTTATTTCCATTAAATGCCCCAATGTGTATCTACGCGAGTTGAAGCGAATAATGTTTAAATATAGGCTTCATTTTACCAGAATAAAAAGCCCAAGATTTCCGAACAAGATCTGGTATATTGTCTAAGACGTGAGGAAAGAGCGGGACGGGCAAGAATATAATGGGAAAAGTATGGTTCACTGAGGCACGAACTTATTTTGAAAGGAGATTGACTCCGAATGACTGAGTCTTGAAGAAAATAATGAGTTTTAAACTTCATTTGAAGACAAATCCGAGTTGATGTAAAGGGAATTCTGTTAGATAAAGTATATTGCTTTTTTACAAATTGCTTACAAGTGATAAAAGATTTATTCATTCCTACATTTTCTTAATAATAATTGAATAGATATTTAGTTTTTGAAAACTAAATCTAACATTTTAATCAACTTATAGATAAAACACTTTTTTTTAAAATAACTAAATTAATTTGATTCAACTTTCTATGAAAAAAACATACCACAAATTATAATTAATGCAAAAATCTTTTGGTTTTGATCATATTACCGATGAAGTATTTCCTAGGAAGTCATGGTAGGGCAGAGATCATGAATTTATACTGACGGTAGGATGGTTAATTTTCGGTGCTGTCCATCAAACAATAATTTAGAATTTTGTTAAACCAAATTTGGAATAATAACTCTCAAAGGGTCATTAAAGAAATACAGATTCCAAGTATGATTTGTAACTGTAATGTAACCCTGCCGACCCTGCAGAAGGAGTTAAAATGGACAGACTGTTATAGCTGGTCACTCGTAAGCTGGTGTGCGAGTGTAAGCTGGCGATCGATAGAAAACCTGTACTAACCCTAATCAAATCATTGATTTTTGGTGCGTGTTGCATCAAAGGACATCGCTAAGAAATTGTAGGTGTTGCGGTCCTTTAGAAATTGTTTCAAACTTTTATGTAAGGTCTGGTTAATAAGATAAATAATATAATATTATTAGCGGCCGTTCGCCCTTGTCAAATCTACATTATTGTAATATAAATACTATACATCATCTATGGAACAGTATTTTGCTTCCTTTACCCTTCCACAGCCAATGCTTACCCTTTGAGGTAGCACGTCAGCTTAGGTGTACCTCCTAAGTCATTATATAAAGACAAATAGCCTGGTGAATATTGAAAATTTGTTGAATTTAATATTAAATAAAATTTCGTAAACAGCCCGATGGTTACATAACTTTTCTCAACTATAGATAAAACTTACAGTTTATAAATTTGTATTTATGTGTTTTTTTGGCGACAATCATAACTCGCTTATTATAGTAATAAAATATGGATGTTAGATTAGATAGCTCGTTTATTTCATCTATCTATCTGAACGATAAGTGTAATTTTGTTTAGTAATATATGAGATCTTATCTAGAAAAATGTGACAAAAATCATTATTTATTTTGCTTTTTTATAAGTTTTAAAGTGTTTGTGAATAATAATTTTGATAATAAAGACTAGGTTAGGAATAATTGAGATATTGCTTAGGTTGAATTATTACTTAACGCCATTGAAATTACTAACAGTCAGAAAATTATGACCTCTGTTATCAGTTTGGAGATATTTCTGTACCGCTTTTGCATTAAAGTCTCCCTGAAGTATCAACATCTGACAGGCTTTGTGATAATCGAATATTACTTCGCTAATACATAAAGCGGCCATTAATAAATTTGATGTGTTCTTAGTCTCCGCCCTGTTGTTTGTGTTTATAATAATGACACAACATGCCGCCTTGATAGCAATATGGCATCAAGTCATTTATAAATATAGCCCTTTTACTCTACTACAAAATTCTAATGAACGAGCTTTTAATTTCGTTTCTAAGAATTATGTATTCATATAAACTAAAGTTACTCTAATGTTCTCAGAATAAAGTGCAATTTCAAATTATAGCAATAAATTAAATTTGTTTTCGTTATTGTTTACTTTCCTTTATATTAGTAAAAAAATATTACACACAATAATTTTCTTGCTCTTTTCGAAGAAAAAGGTTTTTTAAAACGAGGTTATGTAATCTCAAACCAACCAGTTACCACCTACTATATGCCAAGATAAGGTTGTTAGTCTCAAATCTAATCCCTAGTCAGGTCTGTTTTCCAAGATATGCTTGTTAGTCTTAAACCGAGTCAAAAGTCAGCTATTGATTTCCTTTAATGAGGAATAGTGTTCAGTGAACGTAACATGATCAAGTAGTGCATTATAATTTACATCAATAATTTGCAACAGTTTCAGGTTAAACACAGTAGTAATTGACACATAACTTTATTCAGTAATATGAAGACAAATTTAACTTATTTTAGTATAATTTATTGGTTTTCTAGTTTTTTTAAAAAGTATTAGGCCTATAGTAGTATTCTGACTTTAATAATATTCTCATAAAAGTTTGTAACATTTGGGTAAATATATATTCTTTAATCTTAATGCTATCCAATATCTCACAAAGTAACAATTTTTTTGGTCAATGTATGTGACCAAATAATCGATGTGTCATTGATAGTAAAATGATCATAGTCATTGTGACCAAATTATCATTGATAGTCATAGTTCAAATGATCGAGGTGTCAACTATCCAACAATGTATCACAGACATCAAATAACTAACGTTTGCTGCACTTTACGCGAAATTCAACTAACCAAGGTACAGTAAGAGCTCTAATGTCCGGCAACCTCAAGGTCACCGATGCCGGTTATCGAGAATTTACGAATAATAGAACCTAACCTATATACAGTACGTACTGTGACATAGCGTTATGCTACCTATCAAGGAAAATTCAATTCCTTGCCTTCCATATGTTTTTGTATTTCTGTAAGTATTAATAAACACATGCTCGCGGAAACAAAACGTAGGCCTATAAGAAAAAAATTGAAAAAAGAAAAGAAATTTATCACTAAAAAGCTTTTTTGTTCATACAACATTCAAATAAAACATGCACCATGACACTAAACTATAGAAAGACTAATGACTTTATAATGCTTGATGATTTTTAAAATGATCACAGATGTCTGACTGCCTGATACGGCAGTTGTTTTGCAACAAATTTTGAATGAAGCATATGCAGTTGCAAAAAAATCCTGATCCGAGTAGCATTTCTCATCTCCATTAAACGTTAATAGCGTTGTAAAAACGGCTGCAGCGTTACTCCAGAATACATTTACTTTTTCTTGAACTATTTTTTGGTTAAGATGGTTCAAATTGGCATTTGTTTTGTACTGTATTTCCGGTGAGTCACATATTGTAGCAACAAAAAGTGTACTACACTGATTTGTGTACTGTACTGTGATTTGAGTACTGTGTACTGTACTGATTTGTTTTGAAAATGTGCCGGTTAATAGAAGGTTCCGGATAATAGAATGCAGTGTAAAAGACTTTATACGTTGTGGGTTATCGTATTGACGCTCTGCAGGCCTTTATTTTACTACTTCTTGAAATTATTAAACACTTGGGAATTAATCTTTGTTTTTGCAAAGTCGTTTATATTATTACCTCCAAAGTATGAAAGTATTAGTTATAGGCTAAACTTCATATTATTGTCTGACAGTGGGTTACAATTCATAGCTTTGCCCTACAGCGAATGGAAATTTACATTACCATAATACAGAACATTATTAATTTTGTGAATCTATTATCTAGTAGTATACATTATCTATAATACATTTTTTGCCTTTCCAAACATTACAATTGTATTCTTTGTTGACGCATTCTTTGAATAGCTCCATTCTTAAACCTTAAATACTGTTAAAATTAATAGAGTGCTATTGAAGTTTTGAGACTGGAAACGAGTCTCAATTTTGCGTTTTTGAAGTTATTCCGAAACGCGTCAACAAAGAATAATGTTGTTATGCTACAATGGTAATATTGGAAATAACCCCAATACCACAAAAATAATCAAAAATAACAAATAAAACAAGTTACTTATTATTAAACCCTTATGTACATTTCGATGACCATGTCATCATCATCAGAGGGTTTTATTACAAAATTACAATCAAATTAGCAAACAAGAAGTTACAAACTAGAGTGATCTAGTTGCAGGATTGTAATTTTGTAATAAAACCCTCAGATGATGATGACATGGTCATCGAAATGTACATATTAAGTAACTTCTTTTGTTTGTTATTTTTGTGGGGCTCTTTCCAATATTTTCATTTGTACCATTGTGCTCATGATACTGTGTATTGTAATGTTAGGAAAGGTAGAAAAATTTACTCAAATGTATACAAATATTCCGAACAGAAGTGAAGTTGAGTTTAATGTAGTAGTTATTTTGTGCATTTCAAATGTTTTTAATTTTAACTAGGACTTGACATGCAATGTTAGCTTTTAATAGCAGACTATCATAATTTTTGTTTTCTGAGTTTGTGTCGAAATGGTAATATTTAGGAAACACTGAAATCATGTTCTCAATTTTGTAAAATGTTTTTTTAGTTTAATACACATTTTTCTACCAAGTTGATAACATGACAGACGTTTTTAAATATTTATTTACAAAACAGTGTAAATATGGTTCTAGGGAGTTACATATAATAAAGTAAACGTAGCGTTGAAGTCATTGTTAAAAATAAAGCGAGATTTATCTGTCCGCTGTGACCTCAGAGGTCGCAAATCGCACGTTAGTAGGCAATAGTGAGTCTCAGGGCCGAACTAAATCAGCCCAGTTGTGAGACAAATGGCGGCTTTAACGAGAGACAAGCCCCTCCAATATTACCTGCCTTGTGAGTTTACAGATCTTCCTCCTGTAACATTCCGTTGTTAATCTTTCCTTATAGACCAAGTTTCCTGACCAACATAATTGAGACATTCTTGAATAAAATGAAGGAAATGTTAAACAATTATTGAAATACTCCATTGCACGTCCCCCCTTATTGTACTCCCACCCTCAATCTTCTTCTCGATCTAACACTTTTTTTATTTCTAAAAGATTTATTTTTCGTTTAATAATAGAAACATTTGTCTGAATATATAATTACAATCATAACAACATATTTATATTGCTAACATAAATATTATATTTAGTTCTTTCTATAATTTAAAGTGTTCAAAACTATATTGGATCATGCATATTAATATTTTGGTTGCCCAAACTTTATTTAAATGAAGCTTGTATTTTCTATTTAGTTCTTTCTATAATTTAAAGTGTTCAAAACTATGTTGGATCATGCATATTAATATTTTGGTTGCCCAAACTTTATTTAAATGAAGCTTGTATTTTCTATTTAGTTCTTTCTATAATTTAAAGTGTTCAAAACTATATTGGATCATGCATATTAATATTTTGGTTGCCCAAACTTTATTTAAATGAAGCTTGTATTTTCTATTTAGTTCTTTCTATAATTTAAAGTGTTCAAAACTATATTGGATCATGCATATTAATATTTTGGTTGCCCAAACTTTATTTAAATGAAGCTTGTATTTTCTATAGTTAATTATTGCAAAAATCAGTGATTTCGCAAGAAAACTAAGCCCCAAATCGCAACCTGTTTACCAAATCTACCAATAGTAGATTTTTTCCAGCCGAAAAACCAATCATGGGTATCATCGCCTATCTAATAATAGTGATCTACCAGATCTACGTAAATAAATGTGGAATAGTTATAAAATAATTTTCACTGCTACATGTACGCATCTAAGGATTCTTGCTTCCTCATTTGATTGATTTGCTGTTATTCTTTTTTTTTTAATAATACTGTGTTCAATTGATAGACGGAAAGAGGCTTAACAATGCTAATTCTTAAACACTCTTGTCTCTAAACCTCTTATTTTTAACTAATCAGCTTCCGAAATATTGTTTTCTGATAATAATCTCGCACGAATCCAATTGCAGAACGAAACTGAATCTAAAACGACGTAATTAGTTACATTGTAAACAGCTGGCCACTTTTTTCAGCTATCTGACTTACTTGCTCAAGACCAGTATCAGTTCCTCACTGCAAGTTTACCCGAGTCGTTTCTTTTCTCATGTTTGAAGATATTAGAATTACAACAAGACCTAATCAGCCATTCAGTTTTAGTCTTGCATAGGGTTAATGACCGTTCGTGATTGGTCATCCAATCACCTGCTTTTAGTTACCTGTCGCAATAATTTACTACGAATCACCTGTTTTAGTTCGTTCAAAGCTCCGAACAGTAATGGAAGCGACAACATCATCCGCATAAATCACAAACATGTTTCCTTCAAAGTTTTTCTCTTAGAGTGTAGTCGCAAGAGTGGTTCAAGAATTCCGGTCCAAGAATCGAACCATGAGCCTTTGCTATAGCAGAGATCTTTCTCTAACTTTTCTTTGTGTGACAAACAACGTTAAAACATTTAACTATAGATCAAGACATTTATCTATGTTAAACTACGATATTTATCAATTTCACTTTTTTTAAAAACATTTAGCAAGAATATTAATTGTTTTACTAACGAAGTGATTTCTAAATTTAGTAGTGGTTATTCGAAGCATAAATAAAAGAAACGTTTCAAGTTTTAATGTCATTGTTTTCTTTAAAACATAAGTGTAAGTGTTAGAGCGAATGGAAAAAACAATTCTGCTACAATTACAATAGTCTAATAAACATTCAGGGTGCTTGAAATAGAACTCCCTGGTTATATGTATTCATTTAATGGTTAAAATCTTAAAAACCGCATGAATGGTACATAAAATGGAAGAGATTACCTTCAAGTTTTTTTAATGTAGAAATATTCTGTTGCATCTAGACGAAATCTCGCCATGTATTAACCATAGTATCAGATGTAACTGTCCTAACCACCACGGCGATTTTCCCCCGTAAATGGTTTTTGTCACGAATCTTGACAGAGTACATAGCATTTTTGTATGCTCCAAGACAAAAAGTGAAGTGGGATGGAAAGGGTGGAACTGCGCAAGTAGTCAAGAAATTTGTAAGTGGATTATTTCTGGGCTCTCAGGGCTATGGTTGAGTCGCGCAGGTAGACTCAAAGTCAATTATGCATATCTGATCGGCTCTTTTAGCATAGGTAGGTTAATAGCCGTACTTTAGCCAACTCTGAGGAAGAGAGTATTAGATTGTAAATGGTAAGGTCTGCAAGGATTTTGATTTCGCACATTAATAACAAGTTTACTATTAGACAATAGTTTAAGTTAATTATTGTGACGACAAGTGATTTGGTGATAAATTGTATATATTACACAGTTGTACCTTACTATCCATCGCACGGATAAAATAGTATAGCCTATGAATGGAAATCATATTTTACTATAATAACAAATTAGTAAGAATCTACTGGAAATATTTAATATATTTTAAAACTGTATTTCAATTTTCATTGACTGCCTCTCTTTTCAAGTATTTTTATGTTCATTGTAAGTTGTAACTTTTACTTCAAATTTTTACTCTCACTTTACATTTTTGCCATACAATACGATTTGTAGGCTGTGCAGTTAGACACTACCCTCGACTTAACCATCTGCACACTTCGGTCAATTAGGGTTGTTCTTGATCTCTAAGAACGACCTTGCGCATAGGGGTTAAGGCCGAGCCTTGTGGTGGTCAAAAGATTGGGCCAGCTCTGTCTATCCATCTTCCAGGAAAGCATCTATAAAGAGCCACGTGCACATGGTTATTGTGATAAAGTGGGATTATTGTAATAAAACTACAACAGACAATGCATTGTAATTACAGACTCAGTTTGCTCAAGCTAAATATCACAATGCGCTCTCTGCTTTGGAGAATCTATTGGAATGGGATAAAGGCTTGATCTAAGCACAGTGACAGTTATTCTCAAGCAAAACTTGGACAGTTGATGAATCAAACGCAACAAATTGAAAGAGTGTTGCCACTTTGTACAGATTCATCTTTGAGGTTCATCAATACTAGGGGCTTCTTTTTCAAACACTCTATACTTCATAATATACGTTTATAATAAGAATAGCATTGATATTTTCTTAGGAATTCAAAAAGACAAAAATTAACTTTTAGGAAGTTACTTGTCTAGAAACATCTGGAATGTACGAAATTAGTTTTGATTATTTTGGTAAAGCGATATAATTAATTGTGTTCAAGTAGAAACATTGTAACCATATTTAAAAAAAACATTGACCATTTAAAACAAGTAATACAAACAAAATATTTTGAAGTAAATTCCTACTTACGTCAACAATTAAAAGTTTTATTTATATACTTTAAATTAAATAATTACAAGTAATATAAACAAAATAATATAACCTATGCGTTTAAACAGCTGTTCTATCTCATAACTTATACCATAAAATCAGCTG
>JBAIZL010000001.1:109970349-110045349 GCA_036971475.1 Prosapia bicincta | reverse complement strand
ACGTAACTCAGATATATGAAAAACGAATGTACATACGAAAACCTCAAATATTTTTGAATACGAGAAATTTAGTTTGAGAAATATATTAGATTGTATAGTATAACAATAAATAGTATTATCTTTAAGATGTTCGTCGACAAAGTGTAAGTTGTAAAAACGGTGTACGAATCTAATAGTTTGTGTATGCAAATAATTGACTGAAAACAATTAAAAATTACAGCTATCTGTAGAGATGTAAGGAGTACGCTAAAGTACTGCAATGGAATTACAATATGAGTAATATGTGAGTTTTCTTTCAAATCTAGAAAAAATATAGAGAAAAACTAAACCGTTGTTAAGAATTACATAAAAAGATTTGGTATACTGAATTACTGCAAAACGTAGACCCGTGTTTGGGACGTTTACAGCAATTAAAAAAAATAACTTGTGTTGTATTTCAGTAACTGAGATGAAAATTAGGCAAGTCCATTTAAAGTGTGGAAATGTTTATTGTAAAACATATAGCCCATGGAAAATATATCAAGAAAGATAAGTTCTTCAGTGATTACTTGACGGAGATGAAAAAGCCATCCGAAAAAATAATTTCAGTTTAAACGAAAAATATAAAAGAAACAATTAGAAACATTTAGAAATGTGTTAGTGGATACAGAAAATAAAGAAAAAAGGCTACAGGGTCTGCAAAAGGACTAAACAAGGAGGCTTATTGTTCAGAACTCTTTTAAAGAAACTCTGCTGGAGTTAAAGAAACAGAGATCGAAGGAAAAAGCAGCTTGGAGTTTATACCTACCGAGACATCACATAATATTACTACTGTACGAATAGGAGAAGAATTTATTTACAATTAATGACTTTAAGAGAATCGAATTAGCTTAAGCGTAAATAAAGAATAACTAGAAAAAAAGGAGAATTATCGATGATAAATCGAACGTAGTACATTTACAAAACATTGCAAAATTACAAAGAGTACAATATGGTTGAAATATAATAAATCTTATAACGCCATTGTTGCTGATCAAAACAATCTCTATCAACTCCACAATAAATGAAATTGTAAATGGATGTTGTAGCAATTGCTACAGACAAGGGATTGACTATCAGAATCTTAATTCTATTACTCACAATAGTTTTCAGTTTAATTGTTTGCAGAATCATTTGGATTGTCCAATTCTTATTTTTAATTTTGTTGGATAAATTAGGCTTTAGTTCATAACTTTTAATCTGAAACTTTGAAAATATAAGGAATTGCTTTTTGATTCAATTCATTTAAAAGGAGTTAATCAGTCGTCTAATAAGGGACTAAAGCTTTTTCAACTTTTAAAAGTTCATTTAATAATCATCGTTTCTTCCATTTCGTATCATTTAATTAAAGACAAGTTTAATTAAAGAAAAGTTTGAAGGCTATTACATTTCCAATATAGCCTATTTTTATACACAAAAAGTAGAACTGTAGGATCCTGACCCAGGGGTTGCAGTAAAGCTTTGTCCAAACAAATGGAAACCCTTAAGCCCTCAATTTAAGAGGTAATTAAAGTATGCATTTGTAATGTTTAACAAAATTCATTTAAAAGGAGTTAATCAGTCGTCTAATAAGGCACTAAAGCTTTTTCAACTTTTAAAAGTTCATTTAATAATCATCGTTTCTTCCATTTCATATCATTTAATTAAAGACAAGTTTAAATAAAGAAAAGTTTGAAGGCTATTACATTTCCAATATAGCCTATTTTTATACACAAAAAGTAGAACTGTAGGATCCTGACCCAGGGGTTGCAGTAAAGCTTTGTCCAAACAAATGGAAACCCTTAAGCCCTCAATTTAAGAGGTAATTAAAGTATGCATTTGTAATGTTTAACAAAATTCATTTAAAAGGAGTTAATCAGTCGTCTAATAAGGGACTAAAGCTTTTTCAACTTTTAAAAGTTCATTTAATAATCATCGTTTCTTCCATTTCATATCATTTAATTAAAGACAAGTTTAAATAAAGAAAAGTTTGAAGGCTATTACATTTCCAATATAGCCTATTTTTATACACAAAAAGTAGAACTGTAGGATCCTGACCCAGGGGTTGCAGTAAAGCTTTGTCCAAACAAATGGAAACCCTTAAGCCCTCAATTTAAGAGGTAATTAAAGTATGCATTTGTAATGTTTAACAAAATTCATTTAAAAGGAGTTAATCAGTCGTCTAATAAGGGACTAAAGCTTTTTCAACTTTTAAAAGTTCATTTAATAATCATCGTTTCTTCCATTTCATATCATTTAATTAAAGACAAGTTTAAATAAAGAAAAGTTTGAAGGCTATTACATTTCCAATATAGCCTATTTTTATACACAAAAAGTAGAACTGTAGGATCCTGAGCCAGGGGTTGCAGTAAAGCTTTGTCCAAACAAATGGAAACCCTTAAGCCCTCAATTTAAGAGGTAATTAAAGTATGCATTTGTAATGTTTAACAAATAGAATGAAATAAACCGGTTAGAAATGTATGCCCAGAAAAAGTACTATGGGAGGAATATTAACGGAATCGAAGGGCAGATAATTTTTACAATTGTTGACCTAATGGTGTAGGTAATTTGACACACGGTACAAACTATGAAAACATGTAATATATTAACTTAAATGTAAACTAATATTTTATTTAATGTCTATCAATAACTATTATTTTTTTATATAGTTATAACTATTGTCTGTTAATGTCTGTTAACAACTATTACTTTTTTATATAGGCACCTGTAAAATATATTTTTTATAAAATCACAAGACTGATATAATGAAAATCAGCTGTTTTTCGTCTTTTACTTTACATTAAATTTTTTATATAGGCTAATGACAGATCACAGACAATTTTGCTTTTTTAAACTCTTAACATCACGAATTTATTTTCGAAATTCCTTTTCAAGAGCTCAATTTTAATTAAAAAATTATACAACATAACTTACGATTTATAAAATACACAACATTATGTAAAAAATAATAAAAATCAACAAATTACAAAACTCTTAATAAAAATATATTGACAAGTCAAATCACAATAAAACAGACAAATCACTATATATAGTGTTATATATATATATATATATATATATATATATATATATATATATATATATATATATATATATATTTATACATATGGAATTAAAACGTTTGTTTGATCTAAGTAAAAAATTGAGAGAGGCGAGTTGTGAGAAGAATTATTAATTACAATTTAAACATGAAGATATGTATAGCATACAAGTGCATGATGTTACTATTAGAATAGATAATTTATTGTTTTAAAGTAGGACTTGTAAAGATAAGGCTAATAGGTTCGGTAGTGATGTGAAAAAAGCAACTTTTAATTTGTTTTTGAGAGATATAAATTTTTATATTAATTATATTAAGAGGAAAATAATAGATGTGTTTAGAAATATTGAAGAATTGGTGTCTCAAGAAAGATTAATAGAAATTGAATTACAGTTAGATAAAACAAAAAAAAATTATATTAAATAAGAGCATATTGATAATAGGAAAAAATTGTATGTTTAAAAGAAAAGAATAGTAACAAAGTATACAAAACATTTTGATAAATAAACATAAAGAGATATCTAATTTTAATTGTAAAAATTTCCTTGGTTTTGTAATTTGACTAATATAATGGTACCGAATAATGTACATTTATAGAGTTTAGGGGAGAACTTTTGTTATCCATATTTTGTTGACAAGAAAGTTCAAGCTTTTGAAGTAACGAAAGAAGTAGAAAAGAATATTAGAAATTTGCCTGTGGAGTACAAAGAAGAATTTATATTGAAATTTATTAACCAAGCAAAAACGTTTATATCGTATAACCTTCAAACTTGTGCGAGTGGTAGATGTGTTTTAAAATTATGTAAAGGAACTAAAGAAGTTTTAAAAAAGAATAAAGAAATAATAGTGACTCAGGCTCTTAAAAGTAATTGTACTGTAATGATTGATAAAAACAATACTTTGTTAAGATTAAATGTAGCTTGAGCGATGAAAAAACCTATAAAAGGTTAAACAATGATGCTACTAATGCAATAAGAAATAGGATTTATAATTTATTAAATAAATTTTCTAAATCAGGGTATACGATTGTTGTCAAAAATCAGTCGAAAGATTCTTGTTGTGCTAAAGCTTATGGGTTATTAAAACTCTTAAACAAGGTTATCCTGCTATGTTAATTGTATCGTGTACAGACTGTCCAGTTTCTCAATTTCCTGAGTTTTATAAAAAAAAGTACTAATTGATGCGGTGCCTAGACCGGTGTTTTAAAAAATAGTATACATTTCAAAAATAAAATTAGAAATGTGGTAGTACCAAAACATCACATAATGGCTTCCCTAGATATTGTTTCTATGTATCCCAGTATACCATTTGAATAGATAAAGTATTACAAAGAGAGGGGTGATAATAAAAGATGAGACATGTTTACCAATGTCTGAAGTTTTGAAAGGATTGGAGGTTTTAATGAACTCATTATGTTTTCAGTTTAATGGTGAGTATTATAAACAAATAAATGGAATGCCAATTGGGTTGTCTGTTTCACCTATAATATCAGACATAGTATTACAAGATATAGAAGAAATTTTAAAAGTTTGGAAGATCAAATATGTATTATGGTAGATAGGTTGATGATACTTTTTTGGTTATTGCTAAAAATAAATTAAAAATGTTAGTAAAGGGGATGAACTCTGCTCATGAAAGATTACGTTTTAGTTATGAAGTTGAGAGGATGAGGAATGAGGAATTAAATTATCTTGATGTTTGAGTTAAAAAGCAAGATAATGGTAGGCTTTTTTAAAAGATTTATATAAGAATACGTTTTCAGGAAGATATATAAATTTTTATCTGCACATTCTAGTTAAGTATAGATAGGAATCATAAAAAGTCATTCGTATAAAATTTTAACGTTATCTGATCCACAGTTTCAGTTAAAAAATTATTTAGCTATGAAAAATAATTAATTTTGATAATTATCCTGAAAGTGTTATTGATAAATATTTTAAAGAACAAATCACAAAGGTAAAGTTTATAGACCAAAATAATGAAAATGACAATAAAGATAAAAGGAAATAAAGACTTTTTGTTTTTCTTATATAAAATCTTTTACTAAAGAGTTTGGTCAAAGGAAAAAATGTGAATTAAAAATTGTGTATAAATTTCCTTTTAAAGGTAAAATTGTTAACAAATCCAAAGATATTTGTAAAAAATGACAGAATAAAAGAGTATTATATAAGATTGATTGCAAAGAGTGTGATGTGTTATGTAGGGCAAACTGGTAGACTTTTGGAAACGGGAACGAATGAGCTAAAAAATAATATAAAATATGATGAAAAATATTACAATGTTATTTCTGAATATATAAACAAGTTTAATAACAAACATAAATGGACTGGGATATTATAGATGTTTTACATAAGGAAAGGGATTGGAAAAATTGGAGCTTTGCCAAAATGTGGTATATAAAAATCAAGGAAGTAATGCATTGACAAAAATGACAGAATTAAATGATTTTTCATCTGCATATAAATCTTTAGTAATGAAATTATAAGGGGAATTTAACATTTTTGTAGGTTTTTTGGTCACTTGAGCTAATGTATATATATTAGAATGATTGTGGGGTTTTTAAAAATTAAAAATGTTGACTTTGTTATCTATAGTGGATGTGTTAGTGTACGTATCTGTGATTTGTCTGTTTTATTGTGATAGAAACATTTGACTTGTAAATGGATAACATTTATTAAGAGTTTTGTAATTTGTAGATTTTTATTAGGTTTTATATAATGTTGTGTATTTTATAAATCGTAAGTTATGTTGTATAATTGATTAATTAAAATTGAATCTGTACACGATACAACTAACATAGCAGGACAACCTTGTTTACGAGTTTTAATAACCCATAAGCTTTAGCACAACAAGAATCTTTCGACTGATTTTTGACAACAATCTTATACCCTAGTTTAGAAAATTTATTTAATAAATTATAAATCCTATTTCTTAATGCATTAGTAGCATCATTGTTTAACCTTTTATAGGTTTTTTCATCACTCAAGCTACATTTAATCTTAACAAAGTATTGTTTTTATCAATCATTACAGTACAATTATTTTTATCAGCCAGAGTCACTATTATTTCTTTATTCTTTTTTAAAATTTCTTTAGCTTCTTTATATAATTACAAAACATATCTATCACTCGCACAAATTTGAAGGTTATACGATAAAAACGTTTTGGCTGGGTTAATAAATTTCAATATAAATTCTTCTTTGTACTCCACAGGCAAATTTCTAATATTCTTTTCTACTTCTTTCGTTACTTCAAAAGCTTGAACTTTCTTGTCAACAAAATATGGATAACAAAAGTTCTCCCCTAACCTCAATAAATGTACATTATTCGGTACCATTATATTAGTCAAATTACAAAACCAAGGAAATTTTTACAACCAAAATTAGATATCTCTTTATATTTATTTATCAAAATGTTTTGTATACTTTGTTACTATTCTTTTCTTTTAAACATACAATTTTTTCCTGTTATCAATATGCTCTTTTTTAATATAATTTTCTTTTGTTTTATCTAACTGTAATTCAATTTCTATTAATCTTTCTTGAGACAATAATTCTTCAAGATTTTTAAAAACATCTATTATTTTCCTAATAATATAATTAATATAAAAAAGTATATCTCTCAAAAAAAAAAAAAAAAATTGCTTTTTCCCATCACTACCTAACCTATTAGCCTTATCTTTACAAGTCCTACTTTAAAACAATAAATTATCTATTCCAATAGTAACATCATGCACTTGTATACTATACATATCTTCATGTTTAAATTGTAATTAATAATCCTTCTTACAACTCGCCTCTCTCAATTTTTTATTTAGATCAAACAAACGTTTTAATTCCATATGTATAACAATATATATATATATATCACACATTCCATATAACATTTTAAATTGTTGACTCTGTTATTAATAGTAGATGTGTTAGTGTATGTATCTGTGATTTGTCTGTTTTATTGTGATTTTATTTGTAAATGTATATTTATTAAGAGTTTTGTAATTTGTTGATTTTTATTATGTTTTACATAATGTTGTGTATTTTACAAATCGTAAAGCTATGTTGTATAATTGTTTAATTAAAATTGAGCTCTTGAAAAAGAAATTCGAAATGTTAAGTGTTTAAAAAGCGAAATTGTCTGTGATCTGTCATTAGCCTGTATAAAACATTAAATGTAAAGTAAAAGACGAAAAACAGCTGATTTTTATTGTATTATTCAGGTGGTTTTACATTAATCAATTAAATTATCCTATATTTGATTATTATCTTTTATTTTATTATTTCCTAAAATTATCAATGGACCAACCGAAACTATTGCACCATTAAAAACCTTATTATTTTAATTTCGTGTTTTAGTATTAGTCATACGTATCGATCACTATGATTTAAGCTGCAAAAGCTATGTCTAGAAGCAGAGACAAAAAGAAATACATTTCTTTAATTTCATCCACATGTTTCATCCTAATTTATTTAATCAGCTGTAAATATATATCAGCTGATTATTAGTGTTACAATGTGTGTTCGCTAGATTACACTGTATCACACTTTGGTCGACCCAAATTACATTGAGAAGATCCTTAATGTCTTATTGGCTTCTTCTGGCTGCTCTCCCTCTACTATGGCCGCAAAGTAACAGTTTTACAGTGTGTTCAATCTAAAGTAATAGCCACAACTCTGGGTGAGTGGTTACAAGAGGTGCAAGAGGTTCTAACTCAAGAATCAAAATTTAATTATGTTAAACCGTAATTAAACGAAGATCCGCTTTAGAAAATATTAAAGGTGTTTTAAATGTTAACATCATCACCACGTGGTTCATTGTGTAATATTAGGTGCGTATTTTGTGTTATTTCCTTCTTTACTTTAACGTAAGTAAATACTTTGTTCTGTGCTATGTTACTCATTCCGCCTAACGCGAGGGTTAAAAGTGAGGACTTATATAAACTATCGCTACGGGTGTTTCGAGCGCACTCAAATTATAAACTCTACCGCTTGTTTTTTTAATAAACTATTACTAAGTGTATCAGTGCAACATTTATTATACCTGAGATAATGCTTGATTGTGTACTTGCCTTACCCATTATTAATTGTAAGACAATATTAATTACCTACTAATACACGTGTTTCAATATAGACACTTCGACCTTTGTGTTAACTGCTATGTTCCTCATCGTTACATGAGGTGGTCCCTCAAGTAAAAATGTTACTAAAAATGTTTAGTAAACTTTTCCAACACCAATGTAAAAAGACTTGGGTTTAACCCCAACAGGAATATTACGCAAATTGGATTAAAGGAAGGTCTTGTGGGTCCAATCGTGATCAGCCTATCTGCCAATTGCGCCTTCTCCATTAGCTACAACTAACTATTTTGTAAAACGTCTTCTGTCCAGAATTGTTTACGACAGTTACATCACCAGATATGTATCATCTATAAGTCTCTCAAATATCCAGTCTTAAAAACAATATATCTCTTTCTTTCGAAAACAAAATATATGGAACACCTAATGTCCTGGTCCCTAAATCCTGCAACTTGGTAGTCATATCCAACTACTGTAAGTGAACATACATTGTACCTTATATTAAGGAGTTTATGGAAATATGAAATTTTCACTAACTAATCTGCTTATCTATTTAATATGAATGTTAGTTGTGATAATAATGTTTTATATGACTGGTTGACGTTGCTTTACGTGTCTTTAATATTAATTCCTTCCTAATATGTTTCTCCACATCTCCTTTAAATGCGAATATAGAGATGAATGTCAAAACACTGAAACATACTGTAGGAAATATTATATATGTATAATTTAATATTATAATATAGTATTATATGTTTTATATATATATATATATATATATATATATATATACATATATATATATATATATATATATATATATATATATATATATATATATATATATATATATATATATATGGTGATACGTATTCCTTCAAGGATAGTGGAAAAATATGATGAATAGTTATTATCTCGAGTACATCCGTTATTCTGTAGTGCATAAAATCGTAGTTCGGACGTTTCGCTAGAATCTCTCCTAGCATTGACGAGGTAAACCCAACAACAGTTGAAGAGCGAGTGAATAGCGCAGACAACTCTGCTTCTATATATAGAGGAATGAAGCCACACCCATTGACGTTAATCCACTCATTGATATCAATCCACCCATTGACGTGAATCCACACATTGACATCAATCCACACACACCTGAGCCAAACAATTACTCAAATTCCTTTCCTTTTGTTTACCTTTTGCCGATAAAATTTACCGATGACACATTTCCACACTGCGTGCAAATTCAAAGTATCATCGCGATTGTTAAGACTTTGTATTTGCCCGTAGTGTGGAAATGTGTCATCTATAGGTGAAAAAAAAGAAAGAAATGTGAGTTGTTGTTCGACTCAGGTGTGTGTGTGTTGGTTGACGTCAATGTCTGAATTAACGTCAGTGGGCGGATTGACATCAATGGGCGTGGCTTCATTCCTTTATAGGCCTAAATAGGAGCAGAGTTGTTTGCGCTCTTTATTTACTCAACTGTTGTTGGGTTCACCTCGTCAATGCTAGATGAGATTCTAGCGAAACGTCGGAACTGCGGTTATATGCACTGCAGAATGAAAGGATTTACTCCAGATAATAACTATCCATCATATATATATATATATATATATATATATATATATATATATATATATATATATATATATATATATATATATATATTAAATACATATATATTAAATTACATTGTAATTTTCATTCCTGATGATGTTGGTAGTGTTTACCAACGAAAAGCTTTGAATATAAATTAATAAATATTCTTGTATTTGAATAACCTATGTTGTTTTAAATTATTAAACAAGAAAACATATTATATATATATATATATATATATATATATATATATACACACATACATACATATTGTCAGTTTTATAGCGTCTGCCGTCGCTCTCCGATTTCTATACTCTGCCTCCATGCTTTCCTATTGTAGCAGTGTTCCACCGATAAGTTCCTTTCACTCATGGATTTATTGATGGTTTCTCCCCATGTTAGTTTGGGTCTTACCTTTCTTTTTCTCTATGTCCATTCCATACCAACTCTCGGTAATCGTCCCTCCGACTTCCTCTTTACGTGTTTGAACCATATTAGCTGTCTCCTTTGAATCTCCTCTACGACTGTCCTTTTTTTCTCTGTGTCTAATGCTTTCATTTGTCTTATGTTCTCGTCTAGAGATTTGACGTGATCTCCCCAATGTCAACCGCGTTAATCTTATTCTTGCCTGCTTGAGACATTTCCCACGTTTCTGATCTGTACGTTAGAATATTCTTTATGGACATTTTTATAGACAAAAAAAATGTCAGATCACTTGCACAGGCCTGACAAATACAAGCCTTTTTTTTATTCAAATAGCTGCAGGAGCTCTTGAGATTCAGAACTTTACAAAAGAAAGGGTTGAAGATTGATAGAAGCTACAGGTAAATACAAACGCACAATGCGCTCCAAAATTGGCTCCGCGAAAAAGTTAAAATAACCGCCTTGATCTCCTACTAAATAATCCTATAAATCCTAATAAACAATCCTATTAAATAAATTGAATTTTGCACTGAAGAAGGACATTTCTAACAAAGAATAAGAACATAGATAATAATTAAAAACTTTTCGCTTAAAAAAATGTTAGGTAATTTGGGAAGGTGCTTTGGTTTTAGGTTTTAACTGTGGAGTACATCGAGCAAATCGAGGTCACTATTTTATATTGCTACGCAGGGAGATTTCAATTCATAGAGTATTTACTGGAATAGTACAAATTCATTGCTAACACATGAATATAGAGTGTTTTAGTAGGGGCAATTCAAACCAGAAAAAATAGAATTGAAGGACTACAAAAAACTATCCAATCCAGTTTTCATTAAAATAAATAACGGTGAATTTCATTTATAAAACCAGATATTTCACAGCAGATATTTCACAGTAAATACATTTCGATGTGTAAACATTTATGTGTAGTGAAATCTGTTTAATTTGCTTACTACAGTCTTTTGTAACTCCGAATTTAATTCAGTTCATTGTTAATATCAAGTGTTTTGGACAACATTTACTTTAAAAACGTCGAGGCAACAATACATTTCTCATTTTAGCCAAGAAATAAGTAAGAAAAAGAGATGAAGATTTAATAAACAGTTAGTAAATTCCCTTTATATTAAACGATAAGAAACTATTAAATAAACGTTAAATATAATAAAGAATACAACTATTCTTTGAGCTTAGCTTGTGAGGTTATGTTGATAAAACTAAAATTCATACCCAAATCACAAATTAATCATACGTGTTTCAATGACCAAGGCATCGTCATCAGTGAGTGTTGCTACTACAAACTCTAACTTACAACTAAGGTGAAATTATGGTTACACTTCTATATTTATTGTAATATAAGTGTAACCATACTTTCACTTTAGTTTTAAGTTAGAGTTTGTAATAGCAACACTCACTGATGATGATGACTTGGTCGTTGAAACACGTATGAGTCAATAAATGATTAATTTGTGAGCCTTGTATATGTATTTGAGTTGTTGTATAGTAAAGAATAATTAATGAATTTCTAATTAAATAAAATAAACTTCGGACAATAAATTGTTTGAACAATTAAGCCACTAGTAATTCTAAAGTTGTATATATTAGAGAGCTTTGCGTTTCACGTGAATAACTGCGTGTAACGTAACTTGTTACGCAGTAACACTTAGCCTACATCAACAAACCACTGCATCATAATTGTAAACCTAACTAATTACTAACGTCAGGAGCCGGCAAGAGGGAGGAATTAAATTCTCCGTTGTATTGATCAATTCCTCCAGCGCTACTTAACTCCCAATGAAATTATCCCGTCTTCAATCGGGACGTGTTTGATCTATTCATGCGTATTATATTTAGTTAATGCTACTAACTTGCCATTGCAACACGACAAACAGCTTTCAATAAGCGCAATAGTATTCCAAATATTTACTTGAAACAAGACCTCGTTTGGAATTGATTTAATCTAATTGATTTCAAATTTAATTAAACTTTTGTTGTCTTAACTTCATTAAATGTCAGAAATTCAATAATTTTAAATGAATTGGTTAGGATATAGGATTATTCTCCATAAAAATAACAGGGACTTCAGATACACAATTTATGGGGTATTATTACGGTATTGTTTTAAATATTTATAAAGTAATACACAAATTCATAAATAACTTTAGTTGCAACAACAAGTTACAAAATACTGATATTGAAGTTACTCAAATAAAGTTTATCCATATGGACTTTTGTATAGTAATTAAACAGATCCAAACTAAAATATGTCTTTACTCTAGAACTTTTATCAAATTTCTTTTTTTAAGTATTAAAAATAAACCATTCTTCTTAAAAATAAAAAAGGCAGTACTACATAGGTTGGACTATATCATAATGGAATGACAGCTTCAGGGCTTTTAAAGCAAACATAAAACTTGATTTCTATTATCTGGTCTTTTGTAAATATAAAATACATTTGTTTTAGTTGAAAAAGGATAATTTTATCTGATAAAAAATGAAAAGGTAGAAGGAAGTTTTTCGTTATCTTGATGATAAAATCGTTTGTATCCGTTCATTACAGTTAAAATTTCATATGAAAATGACAGCCATTTTGCTATCGAAATGTTGTTAATTAGATGAGTAAATTTTTGTTTATTGATAAGGATAATTTTGACTGGAAAAGATTTTCCCCCCAAAAACAAGTTTCGCTCGAGTGACAAAGATATGGATATAAAATAAATTAAATACCCCATTGAATTCCTTTAACAATATTTTATGCTTTAAAAAAGATTACGATAAAATGGAAACGAAATGTTGCTATTTAATTTTTGTATTGTACATTTTATCATTAAAATGGCCATAGGGTAACTTTGAAACTTTGACGGTAAAATTCCTAAAACACCGGAGATACTCGATGACTAAACGAACTACGTGTTTAGGGTTGGTTTGAAATATAAGGAACTAATTTAGGGTAGAAAAATTGTTATGGAGATAGATAGGGTAGTATTATCTACAAAGAACCGTGTAAAAATTCTTCTCATATTTGTATTTTTTGCTCCTTATTTTAAGTTTTTTTATTTCATATGTGATAAAGGTATCTATTTTATCTGCAGTAAATGGAAACAAAAAAGATCGTAAACTAAGATTATGTGAGGGAGAATGAAGAGATAAGCAGTATTTTGCTCGTAAGAAATATTTTGAAGAAAAAAGTTTCTTAGTACCACGTTTTTAAACGAACTAAAACCTATAAAATAAATTGTAATTTCTGGGAGTGTAAATTTTAAATGTCCAAAGGAAAATTCAGTAAGGAAAACATAAGTCGCATTTACTGACCGAAATATTATTACTGACCTTATATTATGAGTTATAGGATTCAGACCAAGTTTTCCCACTGGTTTTCCATATGTACATTAAAAATTTACACTCCCAGAAATTCCAAATCATTTTATACTTTTTAATTCGTTTAATAACATAGTAATAAGAACGTTTTCCCCTTATTATTCTATAGTTTTTAGTCTCGTTTATATGGAACTTTGCAATCGACATCGTGCAATGTAATGCACCCCTAGCTGGTCAAGGAGTTGGTTATCCCGAGGATTACTATTGAATATTGCATTATTAACCACTGGCGAACCATGTTTAAAATGTCAAGTCTCTAGCTAATCAGCCAAATTTAATTATTTTAAACAAATATTGTTCCAGCAACCTTACAGACAAGAAACCAAGTGAAAATTGCATTGCCACCCAGTGCCGACTTGTAAGTAGAATTTTAAGTCTGTAGCCCATCAGTCATATTCAATTCGTTTAAACAAAGATTCCTTAAAGATACTTACTGGTATTACTAAAAAAGGAAACCGTTTGATTAACCTTATCAGGGGGTCATTTATACGTCTGCGTTTTATAGATACTGCAACAAAACTTTCATCGAGACAGCACATGGTATGCTAACACAATAATTCAGGCAAAAGTAAATGCCTCTAAGAATTGTTACTAATATGAAAAGCTGAACAACCATGGGTGTCAGATGCTACAGACAAAACTGTAATCTGGTTCTACAGAAATCGACTACTTGAAGGGAGCATAGACGGCACACATAAGAGCTTTGTAAAAGCAAAGCTGGAAATATTCATTTCTATGAGCCACCCAGCTTGACAATCGAAGAGGTTATGGATGTTCAAGCTTCATATGTAATATGTTCAAAACTATGAGAAGGCAGGATTCTATGGATGCGCTATCTTTGGGTGAAAAGCAGATGCAGTGGAGGTGTGTTATCAAGCCTTATGCCAAATTTGAGAAAACCAAAGCCTAGATGAAAAGCGCTACTAGCATCAGTGGTCAATTCAATCCTGACGCACTTTATTGTCATTTGCGCAGACGCATTAAGTTACAAGGGAGCTTAAAGGGTTGTAAACCTATTATGTCAACAACTAGCGAGTGGGTTTCCTGAGATGCGGAGTACGTTATTTCATGAATATTGCTAATGAAGAGAGGAGGGAGTATAGCAACAAAGAAGGAAGGCGCAAGGAGACATCGATGGTGTTAAGGAAAGAAGAGGCAGGAAGGTTCTCAACGCTGGCAAAAGCTTTAGTTTCCATCGGATAAGGAAGATGGAATCGTCAGCTGATTTCCAAATTTAAAAATGGGTCAATAGCAGGCATTTAGATGTGCTTACAACAAACAGCGACGATTTGGTATTTAATAAAAATGTTATTTGTTTTACTTGGACTGCAATTTTAAATTGAGTTTTTTCTTGGTAATAAACTAATTAATATCTTACTTGAAAATCATATCATGTAGTAACTCATCACAGGTGTACTAAGTAAATGCCTGTGAATTTATTCCAATAAATTACCTCGAAACGAGCATTTAATGAGAAGAGTTTGTAAATAAATAAGAAGAAAATTAAATAAGGTCAAAATGCGGAGAGTTACGTAAGATTGTGTAACTTCGTACGTCGAGTAGACGAACGAGATTCGCGTTAACGTAATTGAAAAAGTACAGTTTAGAAAGACGAGTCTATTTTGTAAGGAGGATATCGTGAAAAGCCTGAATTCCGAAAGAAATAATGAGTTTTAAACTTCATTTAAACACAAATTTGAACTGATATAAAAATTTCTTTTAAGAAAGTATAAACTTTCCTGCTTGTAAAATTATATTCTTTTGAACATTTCTTAAGTACAAAGTTGGGGGAAAATGTAGTTAAAGATTTTACAGCTGATTAATACAAACTTAGTAATATTGTAAAATTAAATACAAGATTAGTTAGTAAATTAAGTACCATATTTATTGAAGTAAAAATTGAAATTATTTTCAAGTTTCTTTTTCTTAAAGCCTCAGTGCTTTACAATTACATCACTACTTGCAACGAAACATGTTTGATCTTTGTTTTTAATGAAACTTCTAATAAAAACAATGTTAGAAATATCAATTAAGTAAGGTATATTATATTAAATTGTATTATTACATAATCCTATATATTTTAAAAATTAAAATATATTGCATTTTTCAAATGAGTTTTTTTATTTCATTACATGTATTATGTTTCATGGTTACTCGAATAATTTGTTTATTCTTTATTTAAGTTGTATTTCCAACTATTGTGACATTTGTTTTTATGATTAAATTCTTCAATATATCATAATTCATAATAAAACTCAAAACTATAATCTATAAATAATAGGATACAATTTAGCTGGATATTAAACACGTTAACAATTTTTGACCATGTTACAATGGTTAATATTTAAATTATACTCTATATAACGTAAAAATAGAAGAAATATTTTTGTTTGTTTCGGTGCTTTTAATTAATGTTTAGAACAGGAATTTTGAATAATTTGAACTTGTGGAAGGGGTGAGTTTGGTGTGATACATGTCAAGGCATGGAAAATATAGAATCAAAAACAAAATTTACTAATCTCATTGTAGAGTCCTATAGATTCCTTTAAGCGTGACTTCGTAGCTCAAGCTGTGATATCACGTGAGATATACAATGAAAATGTTCCAACAAAAGCTGCAAAAAGGCTGAATATGATGAAGAGACTGACTGGAACGAAGTGGGGTGCTATTCAGGACGATCTGATTACTTACGGCTCAGAAGCTTACAACAAGGTTTCTGATAATGCAAAGAAAGACCTGAATACAATCCAAAACAATGCATTGAGACGGATATGTGGTGCTGCGAAGTCTACCCCAATTACAGCGTTAGAAAGTCAAACAGATATTGAGCCCCTTAACGCTCGCAGAGACAAAGCTACTATCAAATTCTTCGAAAGGGCCTTAAGAACCAACGATGACTTCTGGAAGAAATACAGATGCGCAAACCAAAGGCTTAACACCTAAGTTACACCACTGGCAAAAGCCGCAGAAATAAGAAGACATGCATTGGAAGAATCAGAGCGACAACCTTTCAAGAAAACGAAATATATAAAGGAAAGGACCGAAATACCATCGAGCACATCAATACCTGGTGTAAGCCTGAGAAAAGCCGACATCCAAATCTGCGAACTCAAAATACTAACAGAAGTTATGATCAACGAGAGGTATCCGGCCGACGAATGGCTGCGTGTGTGCACAGATGGATCGGCAATGCATGACGCATGCGGAGCTGGATATTTCTCCTCAATTGGGCAAAAATCAATAGCAGTGGGGAAAAACGGAACCAGCTTCGAAGGAGAAGTGACCGCCATCGGCGAAGCTGCCAGAGAGATTCTTCTGTCGGCCAACATCAAGAAGGCAGTTTTCCTCTCGGACCCAACATCCGCGATTCAGGCGATCACCTCCCCAAAGCCATAAGAAGGGAAGGAAATAAACAACTGCCAGAAAACACTCCGCATGAGTAGGACTCGGCTTAGAATAGCGCGCACCACCCCTAACTCGGCCTCTACGTAACCTAGGACTATAGGGGTAGTTTTGGATGATGCTCAAGGTCACCCCGGCCTTGACCCTAGACCAAGAGGTGGTTTCGACCACATTCAGAGGGTTGGGGGCTAGTTTTTCGAAAAAAAAAACTCGGCCGCTACGTAACCTAGGACTATAGGGGTAGTTTCGGATGATGTGGGCGGACGTCGCGACCCTGATCCAAGCCATAGGGGTGGTTTTGACCACATTTAGAGGGGTGGGGGGTAGATTTTCGAAAAAAAATAAATTCCAGCCAACTAACCTAAGCTAGCTAGTTAAAATGGATCTAACCTAACCTAACCTACGTGTGGGGGATGACCTCGGCCACGTTCAGGACCATACCCGGGGTATGCTCCGGGGGTGGATTGGGGGGTGGGGGGTAGTTTTCGAAAAAATTTTGGAAAAACGTTTCTTGACCGATAGGGTGAGTTTAGGGTCTAATACGGGCTGCTGAGGGGTAGTTTCACCTAGGGGTAGTTTTTACAAAAAATATTAAATTGCCGAAAATCGATCGGATGGATCAACAGACAGTACAGGATATGTCTAGAGTCCTTTTTGGACCATTGCGGGGGCGGTTCACCTAGGGGTAGTTTTTAAATAAAATATGAAATTGCCAAAAATCGATCGGTATGATCGAAGGACCGTACGGGATATGTGTCCATTATGGTAGGCTGTGTGGGTGGGATCACCGGTTTTCAGATTGCCAAAAATGATCGAGGTCCTAGGTAAAAGCCACCTAGGAGTCATGCTCGAGGTAAAGCCATCTCGAGGCAGGCCCTTAGGTAAAGTAACCCTGGAATAGCTTGGGCGGTGGGGGTAACTTTGGAAAGATTTAATGGTTATCTGATGACGTATCAGCGCTCGAGCGACTCTAGGCAAGTAGTAGGCTCACCCTAACTATAGTGGTCTACCCCTAAATGATATGGGTGACGAGGGGCCCATGGGTTGGCAAACTCAAAATTTGTCTATCCTACTAAATTAATAAACAATGCAGTCAGCCTATAAGTAAAGCTACACAAGAGCAGGGCTAGGACGGTTGCTATATCAACTACCAAGAGAAATACCTCCACCATGTCTTAGGTAAAGCTATCTGTGGAGCAAGGCCACAGGTAAAACCATCCCTTATGCCAAACCATAGGTAAAGCCATCCAGGTGTCGGACCTTCGGTAAAGTCACACCAGGAGTCGTGCTAGAGGTAAAGCCCCCAGGAGCTAGGCCTTAGGTATAGCCAACCCGAAGCCAGCCCTTAAGTAAAGCCACCCGGGTGTCAGACCTCCGTTAAAGTAACCGCGGAGTCAGGCTTGAGGTAAAGCCGCCTAGGAGCCAGGCCTTAGGTAAAGCTACCATTGAGGCAGACCATCGGTAAAGCTACCATGGAGTCGGGGCCTAGGTAAAGCTACCATGGAGTTAGACCATAGGTAAAGCAAACACGGAGCAAGGACTCAGGTAAAAGCCATCTCGAAGCCAGCCGATAGGTAAAGTAACCCTGGATTCAGGCATCAAGTGGGGGTGGTTATCAAATAATATATGAAATTACCAAAAAATGATCGGTTAGATCAAACGACCAACGACCTACATAGAGTTCAAATAGTCAACAAGTTGAATCGACCAATCACAACGCAGGGGCCCGGTAGGCCTACGTAAACGGTCAATGTAAGACGAGAAGGCCTATATAACGTGTTAAACCAATATATATGACAGCCCACATAATGTGTTAAACAAATATGCAAGCCTACATACATACTATGCTAGGCCGACATACTATGTCGGTAAATCACCGGCCAAAGCCTATATGAACTGAGATAGTTTCACCTCATATATCAGGTAGAACCACGGGCAGGCAACCGTATAATATGGGGAGTACTATAAGGTATAGCTAAACCAATATATACGATAGCCCACATAATGTGTTAAACAAATACGCAAGCTTGCATACATACTATGCTAGGCCTACATACATGAATCCCTAAATGCGCCTACTATGTCGGTAAATCACTGGCCACAGCCTATATGAACTGAGATAGTTTCACCTCATATATCAGGTAGAACCTGGCAATCGTATAATATGGGAAGTACTATAAGGTACATCTACCAATGCATAACCTATCAGGCCCACGTAAAGATTTAATATATCTGATGACGTACGAGCGACATGCGCACCTATAACCAGAGTGGCCTACCCCTAAATAAAATGGCTGATGCGGGGCAAAGGGTTATGATTGCCAAACTCAAAATTTCTCTATGCTACAAAATAATAAACAATGCAGCGAGGCCGTTTCGTATGAAGGAATACATTTGGCCTACATGTACAGACTTGCAGCGATAACGCATAGAACCGCAATGGCAGCCGGTGACCGCTATAGCAAGCCTAAAACTCGAGCGGCCGTGTCGTTGTGAATCTAGGCGCATGTTTATGATCTGAATACTGTATCAAATTACTATGTAATATCGTCATACCACGGTATACATATATATAATCAGAAATCAGTGTAAATAATCAAATAGCATCAATGGATATATCCTATAGCTGCAAATGTATCTAGATATAAAAGGTATATATGGAGAAACACTAATAAAGAGGCCCATCACAAAACGTGAATAAATATATGTTATAAAACGATCCTAAAACGATGCTAAACCAACATGCATGCTATCATACATATTCGTATATACCATTTTAAGCCTACATACGTGATAGTCCACATAATGTGTTAAACAAATATGCATGTAAACCTGCATACATACTATGCTAAGCCGACTTACATGAATCCCTAAATGTGCCTACTATGTCGGTAAACCGCCGGCCAAAGCCTATATGATCTAAGCCTGACACACATTTACACCTCGTCTATCAGGTAGAACCTGGCAACCGTATAATAAGGGAAGTACTATATGGTATAGCTAACAATGCATAACCTATCACGCCCATCACGGTCAACAAATATTACAATATAATTAAAAAAAAAAGTCGCGCAATCTCTATACATACAGTGCTAAGCCAACATTCAGGCATATATACTATGTTAAAACAGCGTGCAATATACTCTAAATAGCCAAATATACGTTGTTAAACCAATATGCAGGTTAACCTATATACATCCCGTTACCCACATATGCCTATATAATATGTTAAGCCTGTATAAGTGATTGCCCTTATAGTGTGTTCAATAAATATGCGTGTAAACCAAATAAATACTCTGGTAAGCCAACATGCATGCTATCATAGATAGGCGTATATACTATGTTAGGCCCACATATCGCGTTAAACAAACATGTGTAAGCCACCATACATATTATGCTAAGCCGACAAGGGCCTACAAATTGTAACACATTATATCCACTGCATAGTTTAGCTAAACGGCTATCACACACTATCCTACAGGTACCACATAATACCTGATCAATAACACATAGTATCCAATGCATAGCCTGACGAAGGTTTAATATATAGTATCCAGAGGCCTCGCTAACGATTAACACGTTGTATCCATAAGGCCTACTATGTCGGTAAACCACAGGCCCATGCTTATATGATCAGAGTCCGACACACATTTTCACCCCGTCTATCAGGTAGAACCTCAGGCAGGCGGCTGTATAATACGGGAAGTACTATATCGTATAGCTAACAATGCATAACTTATCACGCCCATGACGGTCAGCAAATACTACAATATAATTAAAAAAAAGTCGCGCAACCTATATACATACAGTGCTAACCAATATAGGCATATATACTATGTTAAACCAACATGCAATATAATCTAAATAGCCATATATACGCTGTTAAACAAATATGCGTGTAAACCTACATAAATACTATGGTAAGCCAACATGCATGCTATCATACTATGTTAAGCCCAAATACATAATAGAATACATAATGTGCTAAACATATATGTGTGTAAGCCAGCATAGATATTATGCTAAGAAGACATGGACCTACAAAGTATAACACATTATATTCGGTGCATAGTTTACCTAATGGATATCACACACTAACCTACAAGCTGCCCACAAATTACCACATAATACCTGATACATAGCCCGGATAATCATTAACGCATAGCGGCCGATGCAAGTCATGACTAGGGCTAACACAACATATTCAAACCATAGCCTGACTAGGGCTAACACATAGTATCCGATGAGAAGTATGAATACAAAGTAACACATAATATCCGTTGCATAGCTCGGCTAAAGGTCGTCATATAGCACCCGAAGTATAGCTTGACAAACACATAGCATCTCATGAGCGGCGTGATATAAGGTAACACCTAGTATCCGATACACAACCTAGGATCGAATATGACGTCATCCAGGTGGAGAACAAGATGGTGGCAATGTTGATACCGACTTCAAAAGGGCTATGGCCTGTGTAGGCTAGATCAAATAACCAACGTTTCAACTAAACTACTGTCATACGCGTAGTTTAACCAACCAACATACGTGAAGTTCAAACGAACAGCATTGACACCAAGTCCAAATAGGCTATGGCGGCTATGCCCAGATCAACGTATCAGCTAATCAAAATGAAAAACTTACGCTAATCAACCAACATCTACACCGAGGTCAAATGGGTTATGGTTAGCGAAGGCACTGGCAAAAGCTTTAAGCCTTAGACATAATTATAGCTATCAACGCATACCAAAATAGCTATGCAGAAACCGTCAAGGCCATTACACATATTGTACAGGTATGTTCTCCATACCTGTCAAAACTGTTACCGGCTCATAATCTAAGACAGTGGTTACGTAACGCCCTTTATCAATTTAAGACCTTAAGAGATATCTTCGTAAAGACAGCTACCAATCCATACTATATCACAATAGTTACGTTAGAGCTACCGCTGCTCACCCTACCATAATAGCTACGTACAGACGTTTAATATTGTATAACCTATCACAAGACTTATGTAAAAACAGCTAGGCATAACCTGTCACACAATAACTGCGTAAAGGCAGCTAACAAGGCCTACCCCATTAAAATAGCTACGAAAAGATAACATCCAATACATACCCTATCATATTAGCTATGTAAAGACAATAAATGCGTAAAGGCAGCTAACAATGCCTACCCCATTAAAATAGCTACGAAAAGATAACAACCAATACATAACTTATCATAATAGCTATGTAAAGACAGCTAAAGATGCATAACCTAACTCAGTAATGATTGCTATTAAATAATGAACCATTACACTAGCCACGTAAAGACAGCTACCAACATCACAATAGCTACGTAAAAACAGTTATCGATCCGTGACCAAGATAATACTTACGTAAGATCTATATCAGTGCTAAGACAATAGCTCCGTAAGGAAAACCTACCGCCTCATGAACTACGACAACAGCAGGGTGTGGACGGCCACCAATACATTACTTATCACAGCTACCAACACATAACTCGTCACACTAGCTAAGTAAATAGCGCTACGATTGAATAGCCTATCACACAGGCTATTTGGGGGTCACTAACTATACCATCACAATATCTCTGTACATGGCAGATGGCGTGATGATCCTCATCTTTATCGCACACCTAACAGTAGGTTAGGTTAGAAGCACTCTGGCTAGCTTAGGTTAGTGGGTTGAAAATAATTTTTTCTAAAAACTACCCCTCTAGACGTGGTTGAACACCCAACAGTAGGTTAGGTTAGAAGCACTCTGGCTAGCTTAGGTTAGTGGGTTGAAAATAATTTTTTCTAAAAACTACCCCTCTAGACGTGGTTGAACCCTCCCCCAAGGCTACGATCAAGGTCACATCGACCGCCCGCATCATCCAAAACCACCCCTAACTTCTACAACCACAGGTCAGTGATGCCCGTGATGGAGATATGACCAACCTTTGAAAGTTAGGGGTGGTTTTGGATGATGCAGACGGTCGATGTGACCTTGATCGTAGCCTTGGGGGAGGGTTCAACCACGTCTAGAGGGGTAGTTTTTAGAAAAAATTATTTTCAACCCACTAACCTAAGCTAGCCAGAGTGCTTCTAACCTAACCTACTGTTGGGTGTTCAACCACGTCTAGAGGGGTAGTTTTTAGAAAAAAATATTTTCAACCCACTAACCTAAGCTAGCCAGAGTGCTTCTAACCTAACCTACTGTTAGGTGTGCGATAAAGATGAGGATCATCACGCCATCTGCCATGTACAGAGATATTTTGATGGTATAGTTAGTGACCCCCAAATAGCCTGTGTGATAGGCTATTCAATCGTAGCGCTATTTACTTAGCTAGTGTGACGAGTTATGTGTTGGTAGCTGTGATAAGTAATGTATTGGTGGCCGTCCACACCCTGCTGTTGTCGTAGTTCATGAGGCGGTAGGTTTTCCTTACGGAGCTATTGTCTTAGCACTGATATAGATCTTACGTAAGTATTATCTTGGTCACGGATCGATAACTGTTTTTACGTAGCTATTGTGATGTTGGTAGCTGTCTTTACGTGGCTAGTGTAATGGTTCATTATTTAATAGCAATCATTACTGAGTTAGGTTATGCATCTTTAGCTGTCTTTACATAGCTATTATGATAAGTTATGTATTGGTTGTTATCTTTTCATAGCTATTTTAATGGGGTAGGCATTGTTAGCTGCCTTTACGCATTTATTGTCTTTACATAGCTAATATGATAGGGTATGTATTGGATGTTATCTTTTCGTAGCTATTTTAATGGGGTAGGCCTTGTTAGCTGCCTTTACGCAGTTATTGTGTGAAAGGTTATGCCTAGCTGTTTTTACATAAGTCTTGTGATAGGTTATACAATATTAACCGTCTGTACGTAGCTATTATGGTAGGGTGAGCAGCGGTAGCTCTAACGTAACTATTGTGATATAGTATGGATTGGTAGCTGTCTTTACGAAGATATCTCTTAAGGTCTTAAATTGATAAAGGGCGTTACGTAACCACTGTCTTAGATTATGAGCCGGTAACAGTTTTGACAGGTATGGAGAACATACCTGTACAATATGTGTAATGGCCTTGACGGTTTCTGCATAGCTATTTTGGTATGCGTTGATAGCTATAATTATGTCTAAGGCTTAAAGCTTTTGCCAGTGCCTTCGCTAACCATAACCCATTTGACCTCGGTGTAGATGTTGGTTGATTAGCGTAAGTTTTTCATTTTGATTAGCTGATACGTTGATCTGGGCATAGCCGCCATAGCCTATTTGGACTTGGTGTCAATGCTGTTCGTTTGAACTTCACGTATGTTGGTTGGTTAAACTACGCGTATGACAGTAGTTTAGTTGAAACGTTGGTTATTTGATCTAGCCTACACAGGCCATAGCCCTTTTGAAGTCGGTATCAACATTGCCACCATCTTGTTCTCCACCTGGATGACGTCATATTCGATCCTAGGTTGTGTATCGGATACTAGGTGTTACCTTATATCACGCCGCTCATGAGATGCTATGTGTTTGTCAAGCTATACTTCGGGTGCTATATGACGACCTTTAGCCGAGCTATGCAACGGATATTATGTGTTACTTTGTATTCATACTTCTCATCGGATACTATGTGTTAGCCCTAGTCAGGCTATGGTTTGAATATGTTGTGTTAGCCCTAGTCATGACTTGCATCGGCCGCTATGCGTTAATGATTATCCGGGCTATGTATCAGGTATTATGTGGTAATTTGTGGGCAGCTTGTAGGTTAGTGTGTGATATCCATTAGGTAAACTATGCACCGAATATAATGTGTTATACTTTGTAGGTCCATGTCTTCTTAGCATAATATCTATGCTGGCTTACACACATATATGTTTAACACATTATGTATTCTATTATGTATTTGGGCTTAACATAGTATGATAGCATGCATGTTGGCTTACCATAGTATTTATGTAGGTTTACACGCATATTTGTTTAACAGCGTATATATGGCTATTTAGATTATATTGCATGTTGGTTTAACATAGTATATATGCCTATATTGGTTAGCACTGTATGTATATAGGTTGCGCGACTTTTTTTTAATTATATTGTAGTATTTGCTGACCGTCATGGGCGTGATAAGTTATGCATTGTTAGCTATACGATATAGTACTTCCCGTATTATACAGCCGCCTGCCTGAGGTTCTACCTGATAGACGGGGTGAAAATGTGTGTCGGACTCTGATCATATAAGCATGGGCCTGTGGTTTACCGACATAGTAGGCCTTATGGATACAACGTGTTAATCGTTAGCGAGGCCTCTGGATACTATATATTAAACCTTCGTCAGGCTATGCATTGGATACTATGTGTTATTGATCAGGTATTATGTGGTACCTGTAGGATAGTGTGTGATAGCCGTTTAGCTAAACTATGCAGTGGATATAATGTGTTACAATTTGTAGGCCCTTGTCGGCTTAGCATAATATGTATGGTGCCTTACACATGTTTGTTTAACGCGATATGTGGCCCTAACATAGTATATACGCCTATCTATGATAGCATGCATGTTGGCTTACCAGAGTATTTATTTGGTTTACACGCATATTTATTGAACACACTATAAGGGCAATCACTTATACAGGCTTAACATATTATATAGGCATATGTGGGTAACGGGATGTATATAGGTTAACCTGCATATTGGTTTAACAACGTATATTTGGCTATTTAGAGTATATTGCACGCTGTTTTAACATAGTATATATGCCTGAATGTTGGCTTAGCACTGTATGTATAGAGATTGCGCGACTTTTTTTTTTAATTATATTGTAATATTTGTTGACCGTGATGGGCGTGATAGGTTATGCATTGTTAGCTATACCATATAGTACTTCCCTTATTATACGGTTGCCAGGTTCTACCTGATAGACGAGGTGTAAATGTGTGTCAGGCTTAGATCATATAGGCTTTGGCCGGCGGTTTACCGACATAGTAGGCACATTTAGGGATTCATGTAAGTCGGCTTAGCATAGTATGTATGCAGGTTTACATGCATATTTGTTTAACACATTATGTGGACTATCACGTATGTAGGCTTAAAATGGTATATACGAATATGTATGATAGCATGCATGTTGGTTTAGCATCGTTTTAGGATCGTTTTATAACATATATTTATTCACGTTTTGTGATGGGCCTCTTTATTAGTGTTTCTCCATATATACCTTTTATATCTAGATACATTTGCAGCTATAGGATATATCCATTGATGCTATTTGATTATTTACACTGATTTCTGATTATATATATGTATACCGTGGTATGACGATATTACATAGTAATTTGATACAGTATTCAGATCATAAACATGCGCCTAGATTCACAACGACACGGCCGCTCGAGTTTTAGGCTTGCTATAGCGGTCACCGGCTGCCATTGCGGTTCTATGCGTTATCGCTGCAAGTCTGTACATGTAGGCCAAATGTATTCCTTCATACGAAACGGCCTCGCTGCATTGTTTATTATTTTGTAGCATAGAGAAATTTTGAGTTTGGCAATCATAACCCTTTGCCCCGCATCAGCCATTTTATTTAGGGGTAGGCCACTCTGGTTATAGGTGCGCATGTCGCTCGTACGTCATCAGATATATTAAATCTTTACGTGGGCCTGATAGGTTATGCATTGGTAGATGTACCTTATAGTACTTCCCATATTATACGATTGCCAGGTTCTACCTGATATATGAGGTGAAACTATCTCAGTTCATATAGGCTGTGGCCAGTGATTTACCGACATAGTAGGCGCATTTAGGGATTCATGTATGTAGGCCTAGCATAGTATGTATGCAAGCTTGCGTATTTGTTTAACACATTATGTGGGCTATCGTATATATTGGTTTAGCTATACCTTATAGTACTCCCCATATTATACGGTTGCCTGCCCGTGGTTCTACCTGATATATGAGGTGAAACTATCTCAGTTCATATAGGCTTTGGCCGGTGATTTACCGACATAGTATGTCGGCCTAGCATAGTATGTATGTAGGCTTGCATATTTGTTTAACACATTATGTGGGCTGTCATATATATTGGTTTAACACGTTATATAGGCCTTCTCGTCTTACATTGACCGTTTACGTAGGCCTACCGGGCCCCTGCGTTGTGATTGGTCGATTCAACTTGTTGACTATTTGAACTCTATGTAGGTCGTTGGTCGTTTGATCTAACCGATCATTTTTTGGTAATTTCATATATTATTTGATAACCACCCCCACTTGATGCCTGAATCCAGGGTTACTTTACCTATCGGCTGGCTTCGAGATGGCTTTTACCTGAGTCCTTGCTCCGTGTTTGCTTTACCTATGGTCTAACTCCATGGTAGCTTTACCTAGGCCCCGACTCCATGGTAGCTTTACCGATGGTCTGCCTCAATGGTAGCTTTACCTAAGGCCTGGCTCCTAGGCGGCTTTACCTCAAGCCTGACTCCGCGGTTACTTTAACGGAGGTCTGACACCCGGGTGGCTTTACTTAAGGGCTGGCTTCGGGTTGGCTATACCTAAGGCCTAGCTCCTGGGGGCTTTACCTCTAGCACGACTCCTGGTGTGACTTTACCGAAGGTCCGACACCTGGATGGCTTTACCTATGGTTTGGCATAAGGGATGGTTTTACCTGTGGCCTTGCTCCACAGATAGCTTTACCTAAGACATGGTGGAGGTATTTCTCTTGGTAGTTGATATAGCAACCGTCCTAGCCCTGCTCTTGTGTAGCTTTACTTATAGGCTGACTGCATTGTTTATTAATTTAGTAGGATAGACAAATTTTGAGTTTGCCAACCCATGGGCCCCTCGTCACCCATATCATTTAGGGGTAGACCACTATAGTTAGGGTGAGCCTACTACTTGCCTAGAGTCGCTCGAGCGCTGATACGTCATCAGATAACCATTAAATCTTTCCAAAGTTACCCCCACCGCCCAAGCTATTCCAGGGTTACTTTACCTAAGGGCCTGCCTCGAGATGGCTTTACCTCGAGCATGACTCCTAGGTGGCTTTTACCTAGGACCTCGATCATTTTTGGCAATCTGAAAACCGGTGATCCCACCCACACAGCCTACCATAATGGACACATATCCCGTACGGTCCTTCGATCATACCGATCGATTTTTGGCAATTTCATATTTTATTTAAAAACTACCCCTAGGTGAACCGCCCCCGCAATGGTCCAAAAAGGACTCTAGACATATCCTGTACTGTCTGTTGATCCATCCGATCGATTTTCGGCAATTTAATATTTTTTGTAAAAACTACCCCTAGGTGAAACTACCCCTCAGCAGCCCGTATTAGACCCTAAACTCACCCTATCGGTCAAGAAACGTTTTTCCAAAATTTTTTCGAAAACTACCCCCCACCCCCCAATCCACCCCCGGAGCATACCCCGGGTATGGTCCTGAACGTGGCCGAGGTCATCCCCCACACGTAGGTTAGGTTAGGTTAGATCCATTTTAACTAGCTAGCTTAGGTTAGTTGGCTGGAATTTATTTTTTTTCGAAAATCTACCCCCCACCCCTCTAAATGTGGTCAAAACCACCCCTATGGCTTAGATCAGGGTCGCGACGTCCGCCCACATCATCCGAAACTACCCCTATAGTCCTAGGTTACGTAGCGGCCGAGTTTTTTTTTTTTTTTCGAAAAACTACCCCCCACCCCTCTGAATGTGGTCGAAACCACCCCTTGGTCTAGGGTCAAGGCCGGGGTGACCTTGAGCATCATCCAAAACTACCCCTATAGTCCTAGGTTACGTAGAGGCCGAGTTAGGGGTGGTGCGCGCTATTCTAAGCCGAGTCCTACTCGCATGTTACAAAAAACAACACAGATCACAGTGCAATGAATGCCGGGGTACTGTGACATCAGAGGAAACGAAAAGGCAGATAGTTTGGCCAAGCGTGGCTGCTCCATGGCGCAGCCGATCCTCCCCCTCTCATACCGCAGTGTCTGTCGGAGTATAAACAGCACTATCAACGACGCCGTGAAACGGGACAGAAAACAATCTGCTACAGGAAAGCAATGGGAAAAGATCATCCAATCAAGCATACCACTGGATCTTCCGAGAGGCATAGCAGTGGCTTTGTTTAGGATGACCACTGGACATGACTACCTGCAGAGACACCTGCATCGCATGAAAGTGGTAGACACACCAATCTGCCCACTCTGCTCCGACAACGTAGGGACGGCAGAGCATCTTACCACTTGTGACGGCCTGAAGGATATCTTTCACGAGGAGTCCAGGGAAGGACTCGCTACATTATACTGGGAGGCACGGCGTCGGATGGCTGAGAGGCCAAGGACGGGCGTTGACTGAAGTAAGAAGAGAAGAAGTAAGTACGTAGCACGTAAGGTTTGGGAGTATAGCTAGCTGAAAACATCAAAGCATCATTTCTTCTAATCACATTCTATACATTTCAGGATCGACAGTATGGGTTGGAAGTAATAACTCATTTTTATTTTCTTTTGCCTTAAATTGTAAACTCGTATTAAACAAATTTGTTTCCCGTCACTTAAGACTTTCAAACGTAAGATTTTTAATGTACGGATAGTGAAAAGTACAACTCATAATTTAGTTACAGTTAAATTTGCAGTTATGTTTAGTAATTTCAAAATGGCCGACCGACAGCTTCTTAGTGCTGTTGTGAGTAACTGTTAATAATGATAAATTTAACAAATCTGAAGGTATGTTAAACTGATATTTATTCATTGTCACGAGGAAGCTATATTAGAATAAATATATGATTGCTAATTATTAATACACAATTATTATTGCGAATAATACACAAACGATAATGAATGTTAGTATAGCATCACGCTGACCTCTAATTCTATTATATAACTAATATGTAATTTTATTGAAATTGTTAATATACTCATCTTCATTTCTGTTAGGAATATTTTTTATATTTGAGTACATTTTTCTGCCATTTTCAACTTTACAATTATCTCCTCTGTTGAAGCGTTTTGGAGTAACTCCATTTTCAAAACCTAAATCTTACACTTTGAAGAGTACGATTTAATTTTTGAAAGTGGAGTTACCCTGAAACGCGTCAGCAGAGGAGAATATTGTAAGGTTAGGAATGGCAGAAAACTGTACTCAAATATATATGTAAATCTTGATATATTTGAAATTTTACTGTTTGATGTTTTTCAAAACTTTACTATTAAATTTTTTATTTTGTTTGGAAGTACAATTTGTTTTCAAGAAACCCGTATCTGCCGTTCTAGAAGAGGGAGTTAAAGTAGAGAGACGGTAAAGTCCTTTTTTAAAGTAACTAACTATTTACAGATAACAAATAGTCTTGTAAGTAATTAATTATTCAATTGCTCCTATTAGTTCAAACTCTCCTTATACATACCCTGTTCAAATTTTCAATCGTTAATAAACTACTTTTAACTCATCCATTCAAGTTCAAATACATTTTGTACCTATAGTGGATGGACAATGGGTGTCAATACAGTTTTTTCAAAGATTAATTGGTTAATTAAATTTAATGAAATAATATAAGTTTTATATGGGAGGAAAACTTTCCACAGAAGGAACCAATTATGCAATATAGTTGTTTCGTCCCATTTGTCTTAAAATAAGTGATAGCATGATTTAATAAGACAGCTGAGTTACGTTATAGTTTATGTCGTAGAACAGCTGTTTTTAACGTGAATGATATGCTACTTTATTTATATTAAATGTAATTATTAAGTAATAAGTAGCTAAAATAAATTTGTCTTGGTATTCAAAATAGGAATTTACTTAAAAATGTTTTGTAAATAATAATATAAAAGCTTGTATTTACCGAGAAGTTATAAATAAATTAACGTTTTCAAAGTTACAAATAAAATAGCGCTTTGTACTTTTCGATGATCATGTCATATTGGAACCTTTATGCTCTCATAACCTAAATGATACTACCCAGTTAACAAAATGAACATTACGTCTTTTTTTTTTATTATTATTCCACAGATATAGTTGAAATTTGAAAGGTAAAATAATTTTTTCCTAAATATTTTCACTCCTGTGTACCTCAGTACTTCAGCTAAACAACGCTATCTCTCGAATGGTTCCTTTACATTCCACGACAGTCTTGAGTCTGTATCTAGCCTCTACCTAGTGTCTTGCACCGATGAAATATTTTCGGCCACAGCAAGGCATTTATTACAAGATAAGTTGACAATTTTGTTTCTATTTCTTGTCATTTCATACCCTTGGGAATACATGCATCCTATTATTTTCCGCAACTTTATTTTCGTTGCGCGTTATGCTTTTAGCTTGACTCAACCTCTATGTATAATTGAAGCACAAAAACAGTTTAACGTATTCTTTTAATACGGGTGACTGTTCGCTTTTTGTATGGGTTTTCCTTATTAAAAAGTATTTCTTTTGAGGCCTTATTTGCAAAATAATTTTTTCAGATGTTCCGTTGGATGGATTTGAAATGATACGAATTTTGCACCACTGTGACCGGGACTTCAGAGAAACTGAGGGTAAGTAGAATTGAATACTCTCTTCTAACTTCATACCTTTACAATATACTCTCCATCTTCTAAGGGCTTCTGAGAGATAACACAATGTAATCCGTATTTTGTTTCTCTCTAATTCTTTTAACATCCTTAATACATGTTGATTTGTAAATTTTTAATTCATCACCATTCGATAGATAAAGTCTAAATGTATTTTCACAAGTTTTTCTTTTACTTAAAGAACTTTACTCAAGCCAAAGACGGTCTTCTGCAGTTGAACCATACGGTGTAGTACTTCCTTCCTAGCAGAGAAAATCCATTGTCGTTGGGGAATGAGCGTGTAGAAGCAGAGCAGCCGTAACAGCTTTATGTGCCCCACAAGGATGCATTTGTTGTAGAATGAAGGGGTTATACGTGGTGGATCTCCCTGAAGTGAAACAACTATTTCAACGCTAATATCCACTCCGATATCACATACAATCATTCATTTATAAAATAATATTTATCTATTTGCCAATTGGTGTCTATTCTAGCTTTCTTCATTTTATAACTATAATCTATGAAACTTCTTCGAAAAATAGAATTCTTATTTAAATAGCCTAAATAGCACAGAATTGTTAGTAGCTTTGCATAGTTTTCGCAGAATATATCTATTGTTCGAACTTAAGTCATGGATGTTTAAAGTTTTTAGGTATAGCTGTTATAAAATCTGTTACAAAACCGTGTATATTTCTTAAACTAAACCGTACAAGGTATCTAGCTCAGTACGCTATACCTTACTTCCTTGTATCTTTTTTATGTAACATCTATCTGCCTTTGAATTTCTTGTCGTTATTTTTTTTTTACAAACACACACATTGTTGAAGTTAGGTTCAATATAAGTGATTTATGAAATCGCTATTCACTATCTTTAATATTGTGTTATTTATTATTCGTACTGTTTACTCGTCGCCAATAGCTTTGCAATGGTGAAATAACTGCAATTAATGTTGCATGTTTTTTATCACATTTTTAAAAACTAATCTTTGGATTAGCAGTATTAGTCCTGTCACATAGAAGTTCATTGTAGTATTAGTTTTATTAAAATTACATCAACAATGTTGTATCACATTGAAAAATGATTCTTAGCTTAGTATGAATTAGTTTAGTTTAGTTCAATTAAATGATATAATTTAAGAAATTTAAAATTTGGAAATGGTGTGATTATCAGTTTGTTAGAATATGTAACTTTTTATTATGATTAAAGTGTCTGTAGCCTCTGGTTTAGTAGTGGAGCAGTTTTGCCAATAAACTAAAAGTTATGGGTTCGACTCCCATAATGGGAGATTAAAGCGTAATGCCTTATTACCTTTCTTGAAAACAGTATGGGCAAAGTAAAGCATTTCTGTATGTAAAGGTAGCTCCCAATAGGAGGCCTAATACTACCTGTCTCTCTATATCATGTCTCACGATATGAAAATGAGCTATTATCAATAAAATGAGATAAAATTAATCAAATTGATATATTGGTCTTTTATCTTTTTCGACTGTTCGTCAGATTATATACTTAAGTGTAAAACACTACCAGTAAAACAATATTATTCATTGTGTGAAAAGCTTTCAGAATTTTACCAGTGAAATAGCATTTTGAAACTGTATATTATATTTTTACCCTTAGAGTTATTTCAATACATTTTTAAAATCCTCCAACATTTTATATTGACATTTAACCTTTTATCATATACTTGTATATTATATATAAATATATATATATTAATTTACACCCATTGTTAAATAACACGCCGAGGACATACACTATCCATGCGTCTCCTAAATGTAGACCCAAGCAGTTTCATCGTTCGTTAGATAGCTCACACTGAAGCCAATGTTAAAAATGAAGCTGGCTTTATCTGTCCTCCACCACCTCCTTCGCCACAAATCGTTCAGGCTAGAGAGGCGGTTTTGTGAGACAAATGGAGGCTTAACAAGGGAAACCACGCTGTTGTATTTCGTATTAGAGTACTTTGCAGATTTTATTACACTCTATGGTGAACCGTAGACATTCACGTAGGGTTCTTACGTAAACATCTGCACACAAGAAGTTAATCAGGGTAATATAAATCAGAAAACGTTTATCTACAAGGAAATATAATTTTTCATTTCTAATATAGTTCTTATGTAATTCTAATAATTAGAATAATGCTAATTTTTAGAGTTAGCCTAATGGATACTACCCTAAGAGAATTAGCACTGCTACATTTATTAACCTCCTGAAGATTATATCGTTCTAATGATGCTAATTTTGTTAACGCAAATGAATTTAAGGTGTTGTAACTAAACAAATTTATTTGTAAACATAAAACGGTCAAATATTAGAGAGAGAGAGAGAGAGAGAGAGAGAGAGAGAGAGAGAGAGAGAGAGAGAGAGAGAGAGAGAGAGCAAAGACAAACGTACACATGCACAAAAGCACACACGCAGATAAACATACACATACACACATACAAAAACAAATGAATTTATTGGTTGCTCCAATAACATAATTTACTTACCTTATACAATATTTTTAGAACAAAATTTGAAAACGCTCGTAAAATGTAACTTATGGGAAAAACGTTTCTCCTAGAATTTGGTAAATGATATGAATATCAGGTAATATTTGATCAACATAGGTAATATTTGCCTAATCAACATTTACTATTCACATTCAGCAATAACTAAATCAACTCTTGGTTTAACAATTTTACAAGACAATGCAAATAATTAAAGCACAATGTAGACTTCATTATAGGATTCAAAGATATATGACAAAATCATTTAGCATTTCGAAATTCTAAATAAGCTATTTTATTTATAAAGTACATATTTATGTACAGAGAAAACCTAACTAATATTTATTTAGTTAGGTTTTGAACGTTTTTTAGAATAGTCCATAGTTATCAATACTAAAAAAACATTGCAGGCGTATATGACCTCCGATTTATTCGGATTAACAGATTAACTGAATAAAATCTTGAGTTTATTTAAATCTTGAGTTTAATTTTCTAAACGTTCAGTGTAAAAATCCACTATGCCATCTTCACACATCAATATTGCTCTTTTACGTTATCAAACAGGGGCTGTAAAATTTGAAAAAAGAAACCTTGAAGACAAATTACAAAAGATCACTGATGATCTTGTGGTGAGGACACATGTCTGTGGAACACCTAATACACTACCCTATCCTGGAGTGCTCCTGAAGTTGAAGTTGTGATTTTAAAACGATGAGTAATTTTGCATCCATAAAAAGAAATTCTGATTGGATAATATACCTAGAACGTAGATTGAGTATATATTGAAATTGGTGTCATTTGTTTCTGAATAAAAAAAGAAAAGTTTTGTCTTTTAAATGAGTAGTTTTATTTTTGTAGTTGCACTCTGTAAAGGGATTTAAAACGCAATTCATTAGGTAGAAAATATTAAGTTAAGAGAAAAAAGTTTCTTAGAAATAAGAAATTATGGAAGTGTATCGACCGTAATTGATCGCTTTATACAGAAAGGTGTTTTAGAGAAATTGGTTTCTGCTTTTATGTATAAAATGTATATTGTAGCTTTTCTCCGCTTCGAGACACGATGAGGAAATATGGAGTTCAAGTTTATATGCCAAAGATGTCGGACAAGTAAAGAGGAGAGCTTATGTTTCAATATTCTTTACTGAATTATTTATAAGCCGCACTCTTCTTTAACAACTGAAAATAACACAATCCTTCTAATCAATCAATCATTGGGTTTAATATTTATTTATAAGCCTCGCTCTTCTGTAACAAACTGAAAATAACACAATCCCTCTATACAGTCAATCATTGATTTTAGTATTTATTTATAAGCCTCACTCTTCTGTAACAAACTGAAAATAACACAATCCCTCTAATCAGTCAATCATTGATTTTAGTATTTATTTATAAGCCTCACTCTTCTGTAACAAACTGAAAATAACACAATCCCTCTAATCAGTCAATCATTGATTTTAGTATTTATTTATAAGCCTCACTCTTCTGTAACAAACTGAAAATAACACAATCCCTCTAATCAGTCAATCATTGATTTTAGTATTTATTTATAAGCCTCACTCTTCTGTAACAAACTGAAAATAGCACAATCGTTCTAATGAGTCAGTCATTGGGTTTAATATTTATTTATAAGCCTCGCTCTTCTGTAACAAACTGAAAATAACACAATCCCTCTAATCAGTCAATCATTGATTTTAGTATTTATTTATAAGCCTCACTCTTCTGTAACAAACTGAAAATAGCACAATCGTTCTAATGAGTCAGTCATTGGGTTTAATATTTATTTATATAATGCATACAAACTACCCAACAGATTTTCCTTAAGCAAAGAGATTCTAATAAAAGTAGTTGTTTCAACAATTAGTGCAATAAAATTATCCTATAAAAATCTTACAAACTAGCATTAAATTTAAATATTGCGATAATTATAAAACACTGACTTCGGCAGTAAATTAATAACCAACAAATCTTTAAATAATATACACTTTTAGAACTATATAATTCACTTTTAAATTCAACGGGGTCCACACACAACATTTATAATTCATTTATGATCTTGTTGTAAAATAGTGACGTATGCCCAGTTTTTGCATGACTTTGCTACAGAACTTCATCTCCAGGCGGAAAGATTTACAGAGTTTAATTGTCAGTCTAAGATATCATGCCGTATGCTAGTACAGAGGTTTTATTAGTGTATTGTGTTACGTTTAAGTATTGCTTTATGTACTTTTAATGTAGTTTATGATTTATTGTTTTTTAATGGCATAGCGTGAGAAAATGTACTTCTCTAATTGTTAGAAAATAGGTTTACTCATTTCATAGTGCTACAGTAAAAAAAAATTAATTAAAAAAAAACAATTGCTTTAATAAGAAATCACTTTATAGCCCACAAATATTTATGATAAAACTATTTCTTTACAATATCGTTCCTTTAGTAAAAGTAATAGCAATAGTTTTACAAGTAGTAGGTCTATTATAAGGCCAATCAACTCGGAAGGGCCTTAGAGGATTAAGCGACACTGGCACCTCCACGCGCAGATAATGCTACACACGCTGACCTGCTCACCTCCATCCGACGGCTTTCCATTACTCACTACTATAGTAATAACAAAATGCGAGTGCCCCTGAATGCCAGGTAGGCTCACTCACACAAAGCCAGAGGATTAAGCGAACACTCGCACCTCCACGCGCAGATACAGCAACTCACGCTGACCTGCTCACCCCCATCCGACGGCTTTCCATGAGTCACTACTATAGTAATTAACAAAATGCGAGTACCCCTGAATGCCAGGTAGGCTCACTCACACAAAGCCAGAGGATTAAGCGACACTCGCACCTCCACGCGCAGATACAGCAACTCACGCTGACCTGCTCACCTCCACCCGACGACTTTCCATGAGTCACTACTATAGTAATAACAAAATGCGAGTACCCCTGAATGCCAGGTAGGCTCACTCACACAATGCCAGAGGATTAAGCGACACTCGCACCTCCACGCGCAGATACAGCAACTCACGCTGACCTGCTCACCTCCATCCGACGGCTTTCCATGAGTCACTACTATAGTAATAACTAAATGGGAGTACCAAAGAATGCCAGGTAGGCTCACTCACACAAAGCCAGAGGATTAAGCGACACTCGCACCTCCACGCGCAGATACAGCAACTCACGCTGACCTGCTCACCTCCATCCGACGGCTTTCCACGAGTCACTACTATAGTAATAACAAAATGCGAGTACCCCTGAATGCCAGGTAGGCTCACTCACACAAAGCCAGAGGATTAAGCGACACTCGCACCTCCACGCGCAGATACAGCAACTCACGCTGACCTGCTCACCTCCATCCGACGGCTTTCCATGAGTCACTACTATAGTAATAACTAAATGGGAGTACCAAAGAATGCCAGGTAGGCTCACTCACACAAAGCCAGAGGATTAAGCGAAATCACCTCCACGCGCAGATACAGCAACTCACGCTGACCTGCTCACCTCCATCCGACGGCTTTCCATGAGTCACTACTATAGTAATAACAAAATGGGAGTACCAAAGAATGCCAGGTAGGCTCACTCACACAATGCCAGAGGATTAAGCGACACTCGCACCTCCACGCGCAGATACAGCAACTCACGCTGACCTGCTCACCTCCATCCGACGGCTTTCCATGAGTCACTACTATAGTAATAACAAAATGCGAGTACCCCAGAATGCCAGGTAGGCTCACTCACACAAAGCCAGAGGATTAAGCGACACTATCACCTCCACGCGCAGATACAGCAACTCACGCTGACCTGCTTACCTCCATCCGACGGCTTTTCATGAGTCACTACTATAGTAATAACAAAATGGAAGTACCCCAGAATGCCAGGTAGGCTCACTCACACAAAGCCAGAGGATTAAGCGAAATCACCTCCACGCGCAGATACAGCAACTCACGCTGACCTGCTCACCTCCATCCGACGGCTTTCCATGAGTCACTACTATAGTAATAACAAAATGCGAGTACCCCTGAATGCCAGGTAGGCTCACTCACACAAAGCCAGAGGATTAAGCGACACTCGCACCTCCACGCGCAGATACAGCAACTCACGCTGACCTGCTTACCTCCATCCGACGGCTTTTCATGAGTCACTACTATAGTAATAACAAAATGGGAGTACCCCAGAATGCCAGGTAGGCTCACTCACACAAAGCCAGAGGATTAAGCGACACTCGCACCTCCACGTGCAGATATAGCTACACACGCTGACCTGCTCACCTCCATCCGACGGCTTTCCATGAGTCACTACTATAGTAATAACAAAATGGGACTACCCCTGAATGCCAGGTAGGCTCACTCACACAAAGCCAGAGGATTAAGCGACACTGGCACCTCCACGCGCAGATATAGCTACACACGCTGACCTGCTCACCTCCATCCGACGGCTTTCCATGAGTCACTACTATAGTAATAACAAAATGCGAGTACCCCTGAATGCAAGGTAGGCTCACTCACACAAAGCCAGAGGATTAAGCGACACTCGCACCTCCACGCGCAGATACAGCAACTCACGCTGACCTGCTCACCTCCATCCGACGGCTTTCCATGAGTCACTACTATAGTAATAACAAAATGGGAGTACCCCAGAATGCCAGGTAGGCTCACTCACACAAAGCCAGAGGATTAAGCGATACTATCACCTCCACGCGCAGATACAGCAACTCACGCTGACCTGCTCACCTCCATCCGACGGCTTTCCACGAGTCACTACTATAGTAATAACAAAATGCGAGTACCCCCGAATGCCAGGTAGGCTCACTCACACAAAGCCAGAGGATTAAGCGACACTCGCACCTCCACGCGCAGATATAGCTACACACGCTGACCTGCTCACCTCCATCCGACGGCTTTCCATGAGTCACTACTATAGTAATAACAAAATGCGAGTACCCCTGAATGCCAGGTAGGCTCACTCACACAAAGCCAGAGGATTAAGCGACACTCGCACCTCCACGCGCAGATACAGCTACTCAAGCTGACCTGCTTACCTCCATCCGACGGCTTTCCATGAATCACTACTATAGTAATAACAAAATGCGAGTACCCCTGAATGCCAGGTAGGCTCACTCACACAAAGCCAGAGGATTAAGCGACACTCGCACCTCCACGCGCAGATACAGCAACTCACGCTGACCTGCTCACCACCATCTGACGGCTTTCCGTGAGTCACTACTATAGTAATAACAAAATGCGAGTACCCCTGAATGCCAGGTAGGCTCACTCACACAAAGCCAGAGGATTAAGCGACACTCGCACCTCCACGCGCAGATACAGCAACTCACGCTAACCTGCTCACCACCATCCGACGGCTTTCCATGAGTCACTACTATAGTAATAACAGAATGCCAGTACCCCTGAATGCCAGGTAGGCTCACTCACACAAAGCCAGAGGATTAAGCGACACTCGCACCTCCACGCGCAGATACAGCTACTCACGCTGACCTGCTCACCTCCATCAGACGGCTTTCCGTGAGTCACTACTATAGTAATAACAAAATGCGAGTACCCCAGAATGCCAGGTAGGCTCACTCACACAAAGCCAGAGGATTAAGCGACACTCGCACCTCCACGCGCAGATACAGCAACTCACGCTGACCTGCTCACCTCCATCCGACGGCTTTCCACGTGTCACTACTATAGTAATAACAAAATGCGCGTACCCCTGAATGCCAGGTAGGCTCACTCACACAAAGCCAGAGGATTACGCGTCACTCGCACCTCCACGCGCAGATACAGCTACACACGCTGACCTGCTCACCTCCATCCGACGGCTTTACATGAGTCAATACTATAGTAATAACGAAATGCGAGTACCCCTGAATGCCAGGTAGGCTCACTCACACAAAGCCAAAAGATTAGGACGGGCCGTTTTCCTTCCGGTCTGTTTAGTCACCTAGTGGTGCTTCATTGATCGGACTCTAATTTTTTAAATTGTATAACACACCTCAGAAAGCTTAGCATACATTAATTCAGCACATCATTACGAGAAAATTGATACCAAAAAATGTACAATTTATTGTCAGTGTTCATGAGGCGATAACATGAAATAAAAATATGTTAACTGCATTGCCATACTAATAACTAATAACTACCAATGTAAATCATTAGTTGTTTGGTATTATTGTTCTTGTAATGTTAAGTAGAATCAATATTTATTAACTAAATGACCAATAGAGCGGAAATACGGCCGGTCTCGGGTCAGTCCTAATCTTTTGCGTTCATAAGGGTGAGTGTGCGTGCATGCGAGGGAAACTGGCTTTGGATACAAGGGGCATTCGCATTCTGCTACTGCTATAGGCCTTAGTTTACATAACTAATTTTTTATAAACAATTAAATGTACGTTTCCTTATTGACATTTTTTTATTCTCCATATTATTTCTTGAAAATAAAGACCAAGCACGATGGAATTGTGAGAATATTTAATATAACTTATTACACATCGCAAATAGATACTCAATGATGGTTCCATTTTCTAATATCTTTAGAAGTGACATAATTACGTTGTTTGGACTCCTTTTCCAAAGAATAATATGTAATTCAATATTTAAACAAGTGTTCAGTTTAGAAAGCTTAATTCTGTAGATCAAAGCCAAGTAGAAGATTCATCGGCGAAAGGTGGTGAGGTAGGCCACCGGGCCGGGTGAGCGCGAGTAGACAAATTGACCGTTGCAAAAATATTGGTAATTGTAGAGAATAGCCAGTTAGGAAAAAGTGTCAAGATTTGAAAGAATTTTAAATAAGTAAACACAAAAATAGTAAAAAAAATATAAATAAAAGTAGGGTAAAATAGGCCTAAATTTAATAAATCATGATTGAAACAAAATTAGCCTGAAATTCATAGCCTCAAGATAGGCTCTAAATATATAAAGCTATATTAGGATAGTTAAAGTCGCGAGAACCAGGTTGTTTATAAAATCTTTCAAGGAGGGCATAAATGGTGCTGCAATTAAGAAGAGCTGATAAAATGTGACAAGGAATTAAATAAATTTGGAGAAATAGAAATAAATAAATTGTTGGAAGAAAATTTGAAATTCAAATCAAAACATGGTATAAAGTAAAAGGCTCTTATGAAAGTCGAAACATAATAATTAAAGAAAATACAAGCGGACAGGAGTCGAGATTATAAATAACAATCTCTTTGCTAAGGCTATCAAGAATCTGATAGGATAATTTTCGCAACGGGGTTTCCACAGGGAGATGCACATTCTTACCGACTTACTTTTTATAACCTTTGCCGTTGTTTATTTCTCTTCCTCAATTGCTAAGTCAGTAAGAAAGTAATGGTTTATCCATTGACTACGAACCTAATTTCATAGACCTGTGCCTCAAGGAATAAACCTCTCAGAGGAACCAACCCCTGAATTTTTGATAAAACCAATTAGCCTCCGATAAGCCCTGTTCAAGCTCCTTTTCGGGTAGTGGAATCTTTGAGAGACACTTGTGATTTAAAGACTATACCTGGATACCTAGTGAACTTATCTTATCTAGAATGAAAACACAGCTAATTGGAAAATATACATTTTTATTTATTTGTTCCAAGGTTGAAATTAATTATTATTGTTTTTATTTAATTTCACAGGATTTTCTTGACTAATTATTTTTTCAAAATTTCATACAACTTGCCATTTAACTAAACATTATTATCTCCTTCTGTTTTTAAATTTTCTTATTATCATTAATTTTACATATAATTTAAATTATCAAAGTTACCATAATTAATTTTGTATATAATTTTGATTAGTAGAGTTAAATTTAACATATTTTAAAATCTGATTCTTTTTCAAACACTTAATATTACTATGTAATGCCTTTAGGCTAGGCCTTGAACAATTAACTTCTTTGGAAGTTATTCATTAGAAATTCACTTAGAAAAAGCCATATAAGATATACATCTTTATACTTAATCCATACATTCCCACAGCGATGGGAATGGAAAGTCAATTTTGAATCTTTATTACTTAAATTTGGGTAACCTAAGAGAGTTGACTAATCAGTCCCTTAGGTTATTCCCATCTTATTTAATTTTGAAATTAAGTTAATATAATTTGAAGTAAAATGTTATTTTAAAAAAGAATAATTAAATTGATTATATAACCTTGTACTGTAGAAATCTTTTTATCTTCATTAATGTTGTCATCTGTCGGTCCTGTTACAGCTTCAAGGGTCTTGGTAGGTAGGCGTCTCTCCATAATTTCGGTTAATCTTCTTATTTTCTTTAATTTTGCATTTTCGTGGTCGAAATTTTGTTCTGGGTATATATGAGCCCTTGCTCATATATATCTTCCTTCCCCTGATCACATCGTAGCACTTTTTACTCTGTTTTTAGCACATTTTTTCTTGTCCTGATCGCATGGTACAAAAACACGTCTGCTCGCTTTGAGAGCCTAATGCATTCTGATCTTGGATAGCGTTCTTTTGTGAGGCCTCCTTCTCCAATTTCAAACTTCCCACGTCCCAGTATCCATTTTTCAACTTTTGACCAATCAGAAAGCCGTTGCCATGGCAATTGACTTTGTTTGTTCGGAAATTCTGAACTAAGATTAGTTTCCCTTTTTATAAAAGGCGTTTCTGTATTCTGATGTGTCCTTTGCATTTTTACCTTTTATTTAATAACATATTTGACTTTATTTCTTCTCATTTAATTTAATTAACTTTTTAACATTCTTAATCCAAAGTTCGACTGTAGCGCTTTCGTTTCGTAGTGACAAGATTTATAATCAATGCCCTAAGCGGATTTTTCCGAAATCAAATATGACTTCTTCTATTATAACCTAATTTCTTAGGCTATTACACTTTAACATTTAATCTTTACTTTTACATAAATACTATTTTCCCTAGCTAGGCCTAATTTACTTTCCTCACATCTTAATTTACATTCTTTATTCCTGATTATTTTTAAGTACAATTATTTTAATAGCCGGCATCTAGGCCTAGTTTGTTATACTACACAATTACCGTCTTTTTTTGTTTACATAATTTAGGCTATCCACTTTAAAGTGATAATTTTTCTTATTGCTTATAATTTATGTTTTTTAAGTCTAAAGTTATTTCTAATTTTCTTCATTTTACTATTATTTACCCTAGTTTTAATATTATTATTATTATAATGTTTTAAAATTTTTATATATAAATTTAGTCAATTATTTAACCCGGTTAGGTTTGATTCTGGTATTCTGTACAATTACCCAGTTTCTTTGCATCGGACATTCTGGCCGCTGCAAAATTCCCCCGTTTTTAAATATATGAAAATTTTGGTTCTTCTCTCCCTTGAAACAGATAAACATAATTAATAACATATTTGTGAAAAGTAACATTAACACTTATACTAGTTTATATTAAAATTTTCATATTCGTTTCATTAATCTACTATTCCTATTCATCTTCATAACTTAATTAATTTTACTAAAGTTCACAATTTACTCTCCTGTCCCTTTCACTCATATATATCATTGTCACATTAGTCACTTCACATGCTATTTACTCATTTATTACTCCTGTCCTTAGTCACATTCTTTTTTATTTAATCTTATTTCAAGTTTATATTAACTATACAATATTGTATATTGTAATCCTTATTTTACACATTCATTGTTGTTTAACACAACCTTTACTTTAATAAATTCAATGAATCCCGTTCATTTAACATATGGCTTTTTCTTTCACATTTAATACTGATTTTATATTATTTGTCCTTTGTATTTGGATTATGTTACTGCTTTAATCTACTACTTAGATTTATTTTACATTTTTATTTTTATTACTTAACCGTTACTCCCTATGTCACTGATGGATCATTTTTTATTTACCTTGCCTTATTATCCTTTATTCTTTAAATATCTTTATGTCTTTGATGTCATAGATCCCCCTTATTTTCCCTGTTTCCAAGTTTGCTATTTCATAAGTTTTTGCCCCCAATCGTCTAGCCACTACATATGGACCCTGGTAAATTAATAGCATCTTCTCGGTTTCTTGACGGCTCAAGTTAGATCTATTTACCCTTGTTACCAGTACTTTGTCCCCACATTTCAATTCCGTCTGCTTCATCTTTCTATTTAATTTCTCAGCCCTGAGCTCTCCTGTCCTTCTCATTCTGTCGTATGCCTTCTGCACACGCTGCTGTTGTGTTTCCGTTACTACATTTTTACAAACGTCTGGTACAAATCCCTGCCACCCATATTCCGGATCAACCCCGAACTGAATCTGATCTGGAGTGTATCCAGTAGCTTCATGCGGTAAAGCATTGATTACTCCTTCTATGTATGACAGGTACTTCCGCCAATGCGATTGGTTATCATAGCAGTAGGTCCGCAATATCCTTCTCAGTTCTCTATTTACTCTTTCTGCTAAATTCACCTGCGGGTGCCGTACTGGGCTCAGTATGTGTTGGATTCCTTCACACCTGATCCAAGTACGCCATTGCCGTGATGTAAATGCAGTTCCAAAATCGGTAAGGATCTTGCTTGGTTTCCCTACTGCTTGAAAATAATGCAGTAACTTCAACTTTGAGCTCCTTGTTGTGGTACTTCGTACTGCATATAACTTAACATACTTCGAGAAGCTATCTATTACTACCAATATATGTTTTACCCCACCAACGCTGGTTGGTAAGGGCCCTAGATGGTCTATCGCCACCATTTCGCCTGGCCCTCTTGAGACGATTGGTTTCGTGCTTCCTTGGAGGTATCTATTTGTCGGTTTTGCGTACTGACATATCTGACATCTTTCTATCACTTGTAATATCCGTTTCTTCATTTGCTTTATATACATGCTCTGGCTCATTATATTCGTTATTTTATTTCTCCCTATGTGAGCATATATCTGATGTATGTTCTCAATTACCTCGTTTATTATTGATTCCGGGATTACTATCTTTATTTTATTTTTGACTTCTTTACACAATATCCCTTCTTGTATAGAATATCTCTTAAATTTGGTCACGTATTCAAAAAATTTTTCTAATTCTGGTTGTTGTCTTTGTAAGTTTTTTATGTTTTGAAATTTTGCTTTTAGTGTTTCTTCACATCCTATTTGTAACCGTCCTACTTTTATGACCTGACGGTTCTGACTGTTTCCCTTATTATCCATCTCATTCTGATACATCCGACTCACGACGTCGCACGGTATGTTTTCCTTTCCTGGGCAATGTATCACTGTTGGTTGATACTCTTGAATCGCCAATATCCACCTAGTGATTCGTGAATTAGTGAAATTGCACGTGTTCATAAATTTCAATGCCTTATTATCCGTTATGATAGTTAGTGGCGCTCCCACTATTAATGGCCGAAATTTTTTCAAGCCATGCACTATAGCCAATAATTCTTTCTCGCATATAGTGTATGCCTTCTCACAACTCTTAAGTGTTCGGCTAACGAACCCTATTACTTGCATTTGCCCTTGTCCATCTCTCTGGAAAATCTGACTGGCGATTGCATTATCACATGCATCTGTCTGTAGGAACGTACGTTGCCCTTCGATTGGATGCATCAGAGTGACTGATTCCGTAAACAAATCTTTTACCCTATTGAAGGCTTTACTCATGTATTCATCCCAGATCCAGGGCTGATCTTTTCTTAGTAATTTCAACAAGGGTGAAGTCTCTTCAGCATGTTTCTTTGTAAATCGTGCATAGTAATTTACAAAACCTAGAAACGATTGTAGTTGTTTTTTGTTTCTAGGTTCTGGGAAATCCTGTATTGCCTGTAGCTTCTCTGGGTCTGTGGTGACCCCTTCTTGTCTGAAGATATATCCTAAAAACTTCACCTCTTGTTGACAGAACAAGGTTTTCTTCGGGTTGATGGTTAAATTCCCCTCTCTGAATCTGGTGAAAATTGTCCTCAGGTGACTGAGGTGCTCATCGAATGTCTCAGATAGACACAACAGATCATCGACATACACTAAAAGATTTTCCTCTAACTCCTTACCCAAAGTGATATCTACCGTTCTCACTAGAGCCGCTAGGGAGTTTTGGAGTCCAAAAGGCACCACTTTGAAATTATATACTTTATTATTAAATAAAAATCCTGTATATTTTTTGGACTCATTAGTCAACGGTATTTGCCAGAAACTTGACGTTAAATCTATTTTTGAAAAATATCGCCTGTTGCGACCTTTCCTTAGTATATCGTCAATAGTGGGTGCACTTTCATAATCCGGCACAGTTATCTCATTCAACTTCCTAGCGTCTAGGCACAGACGGATGGTCTTGTCTGGTTTTATTACTGTCACCATTGGGTTGATGTAAGGAGTTCTTGAGCGTTCGATGATGTCATATCTGAGCATTCTTTCAATCTCTTCTTGGACCTGTTTACGGTAATTAATTGGAATTGGATAATTCCTTCGTACAAAAGTTTTATTCTCTATTAGTTTCAATTGATGCTTATATTTATTTGATCTTCCCGGTATCTCGCTAAATATATCGTCATATTCCAATATTAGCTGGTTTAATTGATTTTGCTGTTCTTTGTCTAATATACATTTATTTTCTGTTTCTTCTTCTTCGATTCCTAAATGGTTAATTCTCAAATATTTTATCTCCATCTTTATCTTTCTTTTTCTTCTTTCTCCTTTTCCAATTTCTTAACTTTCCCTTATTCTCCTTAAATCTACCTTTTATTTTTCTGTTTTTGACTTGTAATGAAATGAAGGTTCTTCTCGTATTTGGATTGGCTCTCATTTTAATTGACTTTCGAACTCTTGAACTAGTAAATGGGTTTTTCTTTTTTCTTTCTTTAATTTCAATTTCTTTCCTTTGGGTTATCTCTCCAGAATCTAAAGTCTTAGTCATGGGCTTCCGAGCTACTTGTTGGTTATTCATTTTAACCTCGTTGTTCCCCCCTTTTAATTGTTTCGACGCGACGTTTATACTTTTATTTATATTTATTTTCTTATTTATTATTTTTCCACTCACATTATTTCCCCTTTTTGGCACTATTTCGGCCTTACCTTGTTTATATTTTGGTTTGCTCTTAATCTCAGCTGCAGCTCTTCTTTCCATGTCCTTTGTTTCTTTATCTCCTGATTTGACTCCCTCAGGTCTTAAATTTATTTCCTTATTTATTATATTTTCATTTTTGTTTTTTAATTTTTTGTTTTTGTTTAATTTTTCCTCTGTTTCATTTTTTATTTTTCTTTGATATTCGTTCGTTATATTTAAGATTTCCCCTTTACTTGTTTCTTGTCCATTTCCTCCTTCATTCATTCGGCAGTGCCCCTGCTTCTCGCACTGTCGCAATAACCCCTCCTTTTTGCTTTGATGCCCTATTGTTGATGCATCTTCTTTTTCCTGGGTTATCTTGTATATTTTTCGGACTTCTTCATTTTCCTCTATCTTTTGTATTTTACTTTTAAAGTCCTGGTACACCATTTCCCCTTCTATTTCGAATGTCACAAAGCGTCTATCCATGTTTATCCGTGCCTTTAGGTCATACAGTGTGTTGCACCCCATAATCATCTCCGACCGAAGTTTGGAGACCACTATGAAGATGCAGTCCACTTTTATGCCTTTAATTGTTAAGGGAATTAAGCATTGCCGGGTAACCTTTATTTGTGCAGTCTTAATGGCTGTTACAACTCCCACATTGTTGATGGGTAGTTCCAGGAACTTAAGCCCATGCAACTTGAGGTTGTTGTAAGCCTTTTCTTGAATGACTGACACGTCTGCACCCGTGTCAATCTCTACCTCTATAGAGTGCCCTTCTACCTCACAGTCAATTACAGGGCATGTTTCTTTCTTCTGGTTACCTTCGCCAATCTCCTTGTCCTCTCCTAACAATTCAGCACGAATATCAAGAGATAGTCCACCAACTCTACGCTCTTGATTTTGGTGTACTTCATTGTTATTTTCCTGTTGTATTGTTTTTTTTATTTTTGTTCTTTAGGTCTTCCGCCTTTCCTTTATTTACTGTTCCCTGTATCTCCGGGTAATATTTCCTATATTTTGTTTGTTGTTGGATCTCTAATGGTTGTCTCCTCTTTTCCTTCCTACCATTAGGGATCCTCTCATTTAGTTTTTTGATTGACCACTTGGCCCTGGATTTTGTGGTCTCTTTTCTTTTGTCTGTGGGCCTTCTTCCGTTTGGTTTTGTGGCCTGTACTCTGGCCTTTGTTGTTGCCACTGATTTTGCGGCCTATTTCTTGGTCTCTCTCTTTGGTAGGGCCCCTGTTTCCAGTTTCCTCTCCCTTCTACCGGGTAAGGCTCTTGCCTCCAATTTCCCTTGTATCCGGGGTTTCTCGTTTGGTGTGTAAACCCTCTCCTTTCAGGTTCCCGTTCCTCAGTCCTAGGCTGAGTCCGGTTCCTGGTAGCCTCCTGCTCCATGTTCCTTCGGATGTATTTTACCGCCTCCTCTATGTCGGTAGCCGCCATCCCGGAACATCCTATATACATTCTGTTCCCATAATGCTTCATAATCTTCATAATTAACTCCGCCTGATTGTATGGCGGGGTTAGGTGTCTCGCCGTGTTCACCATTTTTAAGAAATAATTTACCATGTTGTTTGTGCCTCGATGGTATTCATATTTTCCATTTTCGATTCTTCCTCGAATTCTCTCTTGTGCATGAGATCCCCAAAAGTGGCTAAAGAATCTCTCCTTAACTTCATCATAATTTTCCTCCTCCATATTCATGGCCAACCACCATTCTTGTGCTGGTCCTTTAAGATGTCTCTCCATTATTTTCCTTTTTTGTCCTTCCTCCATGTCAGGAACAATTTCGGACATTATACCTTCTAGGTGTTTAATGAAATCAATAGGGTCTTCATCTTCCCTACCGTAGAATTCCTTCTTGCTTTTGTCTCCATTATCACCCATCTCAAACATCCTTGATTTAAACAAGGTAGCTATATTTATCCCTTCTCCCATATTCTTTATCTTATTCTCAACTACTTGTACCCTTCTTTCTACTTTTTTGACTTCTCCCTTAACTGTTTCTACAGTCTGTTTATTTTCACTGACTGTTACCTCTAAGTTATACATCTTTTCTATAGTTTCTTGGATTTTATTTCCCATTTCCTCATTCTTTCTTGTAATTCCTTCATTTATTTCCTCTATCCTCTTATTCATGATTTCCCAAAGATTCTTAATTTCTTGTTTATCCTCCTTTCTTTCTTTCTTTCTTTCTACTTTTTCCTCCTCTCTTTCTTTCTTTCTTTGTTCCTCTATCATTTTTACTAATTCTTCTTGTTCCTTTATTCTCCCTTGTTTCTGTTCCTCCATCTCTTTTAATCTTTCCTGTTTTTGTTCCTCCATCTCTTTTAATCTCTCCTGTTTTTGTTCCTCCATCATTTTTTTAAAAAACTCCATCATTTCAGATGGTTCTGTGTCTTTTCTCTGTCTTGTCGCCATCTTAAAGTCTCGTATTTAACTATCCTTTTATTCCCTTACTAACTTCTCCTACTTCTATATTTTTACTATATACTGAGTATTTAATTAAATATTCATTTAGAATTGTGCTCGATGTGATCCGGTTCAGTGTTCCCTTGACCTTGTCTATCTAACGCCTATGTATTCTATTTACTTTCATTAATAACTAACATTATTATTTATATTATGCCCTACCGACGCCTACTGAATTTTATTTTACTTAATTATTTCCTTTTAATTATTATTATTTATTCTAAGTTCTTTTTAATTTCATTTTTATTATAATTAACTCTTATTTAATTTAAAGAACTTCTTTGGTTTTCATTTTATGATTCCTATTATTTTTTACAATTTTAATTGAATTCTATTTAATTAATTTTGTTTCACTAGGCTCCTTAGTCGATTTAAATCTGTCTCTATTTGATGTTGACCCGATGTTACAATGTAAGCATCGAGCCCCACGTTGGGCGCCATACTTTTCTTACCGACTTACTTTTTATAACCTTTGCCGTTGTTTATTTCTCTTCCTCAATTGCTAAGTCAGTAAGAAAGTAATGGTTTATCCATTGACTACGAACCTAATTTCATAGACCTGTGCCTCAAGGAATAAACCTCTCAGAGGAACCAACCCCTGAATTTTTGATAAAACCAATTAGCCTCCGATAAGCCCTGTTCAAGCTCCTTTTCGGGTAGTGGAATCTTTGAGAGACACTTGTGATTTAAAGACTATACCTGGATACCTAGTGAACTTATCTTATCTAGAATGAAAACACAGCTAATTGGAAAATATACATTTTTATTTATTTGTTCCAAGGTTGAAATTAATTATTATTGTTTTTATTTAATTTCACAGGATTTTCTTGACTAATTATTTTTTCAAAATTTCTTACAACTTGCCATTTAACTAAACATTATTATCTCCTTCTGTTTTTAAATTTTCTTATTATCATTAATTTTACATATAATTTAAATTATCAAAGTTACCATAATTAATTTTGTATATAATTTTGATTAGTAGAGTTAAATTTAACATATTTTAAAATCTGATTCTTTTTCAAACACTTAATATTACTATGTAATGCCTTTAGGCTAGGCCTTGAACAATTAACTTCTTTGGAAGTTATTCATTAGAAATTCACTTAGAAAAAGCCATATAAGATATACATCTTTATACTTAATCCATACATTCCCACAGCGATGGGAATGGAAAGTCAATTTTGAATCTTTATTACTTAAATTTGGGTAACCTAAGAGAGTTGACTAATCAGTCCCTTAGGTTATTCCCATCTTATTTAATTTTGAAATTAAGTTAATATAATTTGAAGTAAAATGTTATTTTAAAAAAGAATAATTAAATTGATTATATAACCTTGTACTGTAGAAATCTTTTTATCTTCATTAATGTTGTCATCTGTCGGTCCTGTTACAGCTTCAAGGGTCTTGGTAGGTAGGCGTCTCTCCATAATTTCGGTTAATCTTCTTATTTTCTTTAATTTTGCATTTTGGTGGTCGAAATTTTGTTCTGGGTATATATGAGCCCTTGCTCATATATATCTTCCTTCCCCTGATCACATCGTAGCACTTTTTACTCTGTTTTTAGCACATTTTTTCTTGTCCTGATCGCATGGTACAAAAACACGTCTGCTCGCTTTGAGAGCCTAATGCATTCTGATCTTGGATAGCGTTCTTTTGTGAGGCCTCCTTCTCCAATTTCAAACTTCCCACGTCCCAGTATCCATTTTTCAACTTTTGACCAATCAGAAAGCCGTTGCCATGGCAATTGACTTTGTTTGTTCGGAAATTCTGAACTAAGATTAGTTTCCCTTTTTATAAAAGGCGTTTCTGTATTCTGATGTGTCCTTTGCATTTTTACCTTTTATTTAATAACATATTTGACTTTATTTCTTCTCATTTAATTTAATTAACTTTTTAACATTCTTAATCCAAAGTTCGACTGTAGCGCTTTCGTTTCGTAGTGACAAGATTTATAATCAATGCCCTAAGCGGATTTTTCCGAAATCAAATATGACTTCTTCTATTATAACCTAATTTCTTAGGCTATTACACTTTAACATTTAATCTTTACTTTTACATAAATACTATTTTCCCTAGCTAGGCCTAATTTACTTTCCTCACATCTTAATTTACATTCTTTATTCCTGATTATTTTTAAGTACAATTATTTTAATAGCCGGCATCTAGGCCTAGTTTGTTATACTACACAATTACCGTCTTTTTTTGTTTACATAATTTAGGCTATCCACTTTGAAGTGATAATTTTTCTTATTGCTTATAATTTATGTTTTTTAAGTCTAAAGTTATTTCTAATTTTCTTCATTTTACTATTATTTACCCTAGTTTTAATATTATTATTATTATAATGTTTTAAAATTTTTATATATAAATTTAGTCAATTATTTAACCCGGTTAGGTTTGATTCTGGTATTCTGTACAATTACCCAGTTTCTTTGCATCGGACATTCTGGCCGCTGCAACATGTATCAAATCCATGAACGAGGTAGGACATGTTTTATTAATCTCCAGAAGATATGAGCCCAAAGATGTGGTAACCGAGCCTAAAATAGTGAAAGATGTGGTACGGGAAGTGTTAGATGTTTGAGCAAATATCAAAGTTAATATTACCTCGACCTGTGAAATGTGTAAATATAAAACGCCGTCCATTAAACATACTTAAAAACATAGTGAATAACAGTGAAAAAAGTTACAACCAACCAATAAGTTTTGTAAAATAATTAACCAAAAACAACAAGATATTTACCAGGAAGACTGGATGTGAGGAGGCCGTTTTCAAGACAATACTCAGAAAAGAAAGAGGAAAGAGAGAAGATTATTCATTTAATTGCACTTTATTTCAATCCATATGAATTCAAATTAAAAATACAATAAAAAGAAATAGTTTAAGAGAAATAAACCACTCGTAGGATATCTAAATTCAAATTTAAATTCTCAAAATTGACTCTTTATTCAAGTTTGCATGAAATGGAGAGCATTTATATAATTGAGTGAATCATGTTCAATATGACTTTATCTTTTAAACAAATGACATAAATTCCTTTTTGGTTATGCCAGAGAATTAAAGATTATAATTGTATTTAAGCAGATGTGTTTCAATACGTATAACCAAATGATAGTATAGAAGTTAACACACTTTTGGGTAAATCTTTGGCAGATTCATCTATGTATGTTTTGATTTAGTTAATACATATTAGATGTAAATTTAAGTCGTTTAATTGTAATATACAAGATATGATGTTACGTTAGGAATTATTAAGCTTTATGGGTATAATAATATGAGAATAGATTGTATAAACTAAGGTTTAGGTAAATGGATAGCAGATATTCTAGTCTAAATGTAGGTTTTATAACTTAAAAATATTAATGTGTTAATTGTGTGCGAAAATAAATAATAATAAGAATATAAAAATATATACACGTTTTTAAGGGGGGGGGGTTATATTCAATAAACAAAAGGGAGTTTGAGGGGGTTATTAAAACAAGGTTTGGTCCTAAATTAAGTAATTGGCTAGTTGTAAACAAAACGAAATTCATTGATTAAAATAATATTAGACAAGGCTTAGGTCATAAATTAAGTAATTTGCTATTTGTAAACAACAGAAAATTGAATGATTAAAATCATCGTAGACCGAGTTTTTGTCATACTTTAAATACTTGTAAACAAAAGGAAGTTAGAATTATGATAAAGAAACTAGATAGAATCAGAAGCGATTTAGTCTATATTTTTAACCTTGAAATAAACTATTGAAATTAACCACAATTAAATTTTTTTATAAGAAGTAAAAACAAATCCTGTAAAACAATAACTTATAAATAAATAGTCAAATATAGAACGAATTGTAAATAAAAGTTGTTATTTTCCAATTAGCATTGAGTTTTATATTAAGTAAGTTTTACTAGGTGCCCAAGTATGGTCTTTAAGTCAAAAGTATCTCTCGAAGAATTCTTAACCCCGATAAAAGCTAATATGTGACCTATCGGTTTTTGCTACAAATTCAGGAGTTGGTTCTTCTGAGAGGTTTATTCCTTGATCTACAGGTATCGGAGTTCGAATTCAAGGGATAAACCATTACTTTTTATCAGACAAGGATTTGCTGAACATCATAAGATAAGAGCAAGAAGTAGATGAGTTGGCAGGAGGTAAAAAAGTGATAAAGGGAGTTAGGTAAGTGGTATGGTCAGTAGAAGTGTGTAAGTGACGTCTAATCTTCTGTATGGTCAGTAGGGGTGTGTAAGTGATACTTAATCTTTTGCATGTTTAGTAGGAGTGTATAAGTGACACTTAATCCTCTGTATGGTTAGTAGAAGTGTGTAAATGACGTCTAATCCTCTGTATGGTCAGTAGGAGTGTGTAAGTGACACTTAATCCTCTGTATGGTCAGTAGGAGTGTATAAGTGACAGTTAATCCTCTGTATGGTTAGTAGAAGTGTGTAAATGACGTCTAATCCTCTGTATGGTCAGTAGGAGTGTATAAGTGACACTTAATCCTCTGTATGGTCAGTGGGAGTGTGTAAGTGACACCTAATCCTCTGGTACGCTTTTAAGTCTGAATGGGAATATACTAATCAAGACAGTACTATCGAATCATACTGATCCAAGAATAATGAAAGGGGGGTCACGAAATTTACATTAAAAATTTGTATTTTTATTAATTCATGAACTTTAAATGATTGCAAAATTTCGTTAGGTATTAGAGATGATTGAATGAGTAAACGTAATTGAATTTTTATTAATGAATGTAATAAAATATAAAATATGAGTAAATTAACCTCTCGTTTATGTCACGTCTCCTGAGACAAAATAAACTAAGTTAAATCACTTAAAAAAACACACACACAAAATAAGCTTCTATAATGAGTAACAAAATTAGAAATATTGTTCACGGACGTAACAACTAGGGATAATTTGAAATACCTGCAATTAAAAATATTCATCCGTTAAAAACGGCAATGGAAAATTTGTTAAGGGTAGTATTGTAAACCTGAAGTGATAAAGAAAGGGTTTCTTAACTAGATATCTCGGGGAGGGGTGAATTCATCTGGGATTTGTAACAAAGATCCAATTTAATTCTAAAACTAGGGGGGGGGGAGTTAATGACCTCAAATTGCTATTGGTAATTTTATAACCTAAATTTAATAACCGTAATGACCTAACTTAACCCTTGCCAGATAATAAAATAGTCTATATCAACCGAAAATTTAATACCAATTATATTTATATTTTATAATATGCTTATTTACATTTTAAGTGAAGAGATAATATAAGAACTGAAATATTAACTTTGGACCGGTTCTGAAATATGAGCGGGGATTTGCATTAAGTGAAGATCTAGCATATAGTAGCATGTCGATGTGGACTTGAATTTTTATACCGGTGTAGTACAATTTATTGTATCTACTGGGAAAATTTTACCCCGTTATGGCTGTAATTGTAATTGCTTATACAAATATTTGTTACCAGTGCCCTCATGTGGTTCAACTGTAAACATTTCCCAAACTCTTTGAAACATCTTGAGCAAGACAGAACAGATTGAACTAACCATATATGTTAGTTCCTGACTCGTGGAATGTCCATTGTTAGTGGACACGTTAGGTTCTGGTCTTCCTTGTTTACTCCCAAGTGATAGTCTGGGTCTAAGGTGAAGCCAATCGAGAGTAGATCCCAGTCAGATTGCATTGCTGCCTAACAAATCAGTATTGCTATTCTAGCAGATTAGAAGGTTTTACGTAGTGGCAGACATAGATACAGATACGACTGGTCTTGGCTGAAAACCATTCATTTTGGGAGGGACAATAGCTCCCCGATTTGGGATGCCATTAGTTTGAGGTTGGATTCATAAGGTGAGAGTTTCAGATGCTGATTTAGTAGGTGACTAATGGTCCTAGCTTTGTGTTTTCTGTTCGATATTTTTTAGTTTCCTTATTTTTCTTCTTTTACCATTTTCAGACACATTGATATTGTATATTCTTAATCGTCTTGGGTGCGGAGTAAGTGGGAGATAGACATCACAATTCAGGTTTCTATCTGGTTTCACAAATTTGCAGATTTGTGCATATGCTTTGAGCAATTAAAGTTTTTTTGACCACATAATCCTACTGTGTAACGGGACCTGTGTGACCTTTAGACAACGGCTCGGTGAGTTAATAAATGTATGGATGAGGTGCAACAGAAAGAGGTTAACTAGGAAAATTTAATGGACGCTCCCTATTTTATTATTAGATACAAAGAGAATTCTGTAAGCCTCTCGAATAGAGGTTGCAATAGGAACAGCAATAGAAACAGCTAATGTGACAACGAAAACAATAGTAATAGAGATAGCAGTAATTATATCGACAGTCAAAGTGGTAACGACAGCATTACAAACAGTAAAAGTCATAGTCATAGTGGTAAGAATAGTAATAGTGATAGAGATAGTAGTAATTATATCACAATCAAAGTGGTAACGACAGTATTACAAACAGTGAAAGTCATAGTCATAGTGGTAAGAATAGTAATAGTGATAGAGATAGTAGTAATTATATCACAGTCAAAGTGGTAACGACAGCATTACAAACAGTGAAAGTCATAGTCATAGTGGTAAGAATAGTAATAGTGATAGAGATAGTAATAATGATAATGACAGTAGTACTGATACCAAGAGTATAATGATAAACATAGTTTTACTGATAGGGATAGGAAAAGAGTGATAACAACAGAACTAATGGTAACAACAGCAGTACTGGTACAATAGTGATGGCGACAGCAATAATGTTAACGTTGAAATAATTATAACCATAGCAATACTAATGGCAACATAAATGAAGATTTCGTTGATATAGTTATACCCATCCCAATAATTATAATGACAACAATATAGACAGCGATAAAAATAATGATAGCGATAATAATAGTGATAGCGAAAGGATTAATGAAACGACATCGTTACTGACAGCGAAAACGTTAGTGAGGGCGACAGATATAATAACGAGAGCAGTACTGATAGCAATAGCAATATTTATAGTGATAGGGACAGCATTAATGATAACTATTACAGTACTAACAACGAAACAATAGTGATGACGACAGCAATAACGGTGGTGTTAGTAGTACTGAAACGGAAAACATTAGTGATTGCGACAGCAATAATGATAGCAGTACTGATAGCATTAGTAATGAAGATAGATATAGGAATAGTTATAGCAACAGCAAGATATCGATATGAGTAGTGATGGCAGCAGCAAAAATGATAACGAAATCATTACTGATAGCAATGCTAGTAGGGATAGCAATAGGTGTAGTGATAACGATAGTAGTACTGATAGCGATAATGCTAGTGACATCAATAGTAAATAGTGATAAGGAAAGTAATAGTGATAACCAAATAAATAGTGATAGCGAGAAAAATAGTGATGTGTGACCGCAATAATGATAACTGAAATAGAAAACAAAAGTAATGGCGACAGCGTTTATGATAACAATAACAATGTTGATAGAGAAAGCAATAGTGATACTGACAGAAAAATTGATAACAATACCAGTATAGACAGTGACAGCTATAGTGATGGGTACAACAATGATGATAGCGACAATAATAATGATACCGATAGCAGTTCTGATATAAATAGCAATAGTGATCACGATAGCAATGGTGCTGTCGACAGAAATAATGTTATCAATAGCAGTATTGTTAGTGACAGGAACAATAATCGCGATAGAAATAGTGACAGTGACAACAGATGGTGACATCACTAATGATAATCATAACATTACCTATTGTGACATCAGTAGTGACAGTGACAACAGATGGTGACGTCATTAATGATAATCATAACATTACCTATTGGGACATCAGTAGTGACAGTGACAACAGATGGTGACATCTCTAATGATAATCATAACATTACCTATTGTGACATCAGTAGTGACAGTGACAACAGATGGTGACATCATTAATGATAATCATAACATTACCTATTGGGACATCAGTAGTGACAGTGACAACAGATGGTGACATCATTAATGATAATCATAACATTACCTATTGTGACATCAGTAGTGACAGTGACAACAGATGGTGACGTCATTAATGATAATCATAACATTACCTATTGGGACATCAGTAGTGACAGTGACAACAGATGGTGACATCTCTAATGATAATCATAACATTACCTATTGTGACATCAGTAGTGACAGTGACAACAGATGGTGACATCATTAATGATAATCATAACATTACCTATTGTGACATCAGTAGTGACAGTGACAACAGATGGTGACGTCATTAATGATAATCATAACATTACCTATTGGGACATCAGTAGTGACAGTGACAACAGATGGTGACATCACTAATGATAATCATAACATTACCTATTGTGACATCAGTAGTGACAGTGACAACAGATGGTGACGTCATTAATGATAATCATAACATTACCTATTGTGACATCAGTAGTGATAGTGACAACAGATGGTGACATCATTAATGATAATCATAACATTATCTATTGTGACATCAGTAGTGACAGTGACAACAGATGGTGACATCATTAATGATAATTATAACATTACCTATTGTGACATCAGTAGTGACAGTGACAACAGATGGTGACATCACTAATGATAATCATAACATTACCTATTGTGACATCAGTAGTGACAGTGACAACAGATGGTGACATCATTAATGATAATCATAACATTACCTATTGTGACATCAGTAGTGACAGTGACAACAGATGGTGACATCATTAATGATAATCATAACATTACCTATTGTGACATCAGTAGTGACAGTGACAACAGATGGTGACATCACTAATGATAATCATAACATTACCTATTGTGACATCAGTAGTGACAGTGACAACAGATGGTGACATCATTAATGAAAATCATAACAATACCTATTGTGACATCAGTAGTGACAGTGACAACAGATGGTGACATCTCTAATGATAATCATAACATTACCTATTGTGACATCAATAGTGACAGTGACAACAGATGGTGACATCATTAATGATAATCATAACATTACCTTTTGTGACATCAGTAGTGACAGTGACAACAGATGGTGACATCATTAATGATAATCATAACATTACCTATTGTGACATCAGTAGTGACAGTGACAACAGATGGTGACATCATTAATGATAATCATAACATTACCTATTGTGACATTAGTAGTGACAGTGACAACAGATGGTGACATCATTAATGATAATCATAACATTACCTATTGTGACATTAGTAGTGACAGTGACAACAGATGGTGACATCATTAATGAAAATCATAACAATACCTATTGTGACATCAGTAGTGACAGTGACAACAGATGGTGACATCTCTAATGATAATCATAACATTACCTATTGTGACATCAGTAGTGACAGTGACAACAGATGGTGACATCATTAATGATAATCATAACATTACCTATTGTGACATCAGTAGTGACAGTGACAACAGATGGTGACGTCATTAATGATAATCATAACATTACCTATTGGGACATCAGTAGTGACAGTGACAACAGATGGTGACATCACTAATGATAATCATAACATTACCTATTGTGACATTAGTAGTGACAGTGACAACAGATGGTGACGTCATTAATGATAATCATAACATTACCTATTGTGACATCAGTAGTGACAGTGACAACAGATGGTGACGTCATTAATGATAATCATAACATTACCTATTGGGACATCAGTAGTGACAGTGACAACAGATGGTGACATCATTAATGATAATCATAACATTACCTATTGTGACATCAGTAGTGACAGTGACAACAGATGGTGACGTCATTAATGATAATCATAACATTACCTATTGGGACATCAGTAGTGACAGTGACAACAGATGGTGACATCTCTAATGATAATCATAACATTACCTATTGTGACATCAGTAGTGACAGTGACAACAGATGGTGACATCATTAATGATAATCATAACATTACCTATTGTGACATCAGTAGTGACAGTGACAACAGATGGTGACATCATTAATGATAATCATAACATTACCTATTGGGACATCAGTAGTGACAGTGACAACAGATGGTGACATCACTAATGATAATCATAACATTACCTATTGTGACATCAGTAGTGACAGTGACAACAGATGGTGACGTCATTAATGATAATCATAACATTACCTATTGTGACATCAGTAGTGACAGTGACAACAGATGGTGACATCATTAATGATAATCATAACATTACCTATTGTGACATCAGTAGTGACAGTGACAACAGATGGTGACGTCATTAATGATAATCATAACATTACCTATTGGGACATCAGTAGTGACAGTGACAACAGATGGTGACATCACTAATGATAATCATAACATTACCTATTGTGACATCAGTAGTGACAGTGACAACAGATGGTGACATCATTAATGATAATCATAACATTACCTATTGGGACATCAGTAGTGACAGTGACAACAGATGGTGACATCATTAATGATAATCATAACATTACCTATTGTGACATCAGTAGTGACAGTGACAACAGATGGTGACGTCATTAATGATAATCATAACATTACCTATTGGGACATCAGTAGTGACAGTGACAACAGATGGTGACATCATTAATGATAATCATAACATTACCTATTGTGACATCAGTAGTGACAGTGACAACAGATGGTGACGTCATTAATGATAATCATAACATTACCTATTGGGACATCAGTAGTGACAGTGACAACAGATGGTGACGTCATTAATGATAATCATAACATTACCTATTGGGACATCAGTAGTGACAGTGACAACAGATGGTGACATCACTAATGATAATCATAACATTACCTATTGTGACATCAGTAGTGACAGTGACAACAGATGGTGACGTCATTAATGATAATCATAACATTACCTATTGTGACATCAGTAGTGACAGTGACAACAGATGGTGACATCATTAATGATAATCATAACATTATCTATTGTGACATCAGTAGTGACAGTGACAACAGATGGTGACATCATTAATGATATTTATAACATTACCTATTGTGACATCAGTAGTGACAGTGACAACAGATGGTCACATCACTAATGATAATCATAACATTACCTATTGTGACATCAGTAGTGACAGTGACAACAGATGGTCACATCACTAATGATAATCATAACATTACCTATTGTGACATCAGTAGTGACAGTGACAACAGATGGTGACATCATTAATGATAATCATAACATTACCTATTGTGACATCAGTAGTGACAGTGACAACAGATGGTGACATCACTAATGATAATCATAACATTACCTATTGTGACATCAGTAGTGACAGTGACAACAGATGGTGACATCATTAATGAAAATCATAACAATACCTATTGTGACATCAGTAGTGACAGTGACAACAGATGGTGACATCTCTAATGATAATCATAACATTACCTATTGTGACATCAATAGTGACAGTGACAACAGATGGTGACATCATTAATGATAATCATAACATTACCTTTTGTGACATCAGTAGTGACAGTGACAACAGATGGTGACATCATTAATGATAATCATAACATTACCTATTGTGACATCAGTAGTGACAGTGACAACAGATGGTGACATCATTAATGATAATCATAACATTACCTATTGTGACATTAGTAGTGACAGTGACAACAGATGGTGACATCATTAATGATAATCATAACATTACCTATTGTGACATTAGTAGTGACAGTGACAACAGATGGTGACATCATTAATGAAAATCATAACAATACCTATTGTGACATCAGTAGTGACAGTGACAACAGATGGTGACATCTCTAATGATAATCATAACATTACCTATTGTGACATCAGTAGTGACAGTGACAACAGATGGTGACATCATTAATGATAATCATAACATTACCTATTGTGACATCAGTAGTGACAGTGACAACAGATGGTGACGTCATTAATGATAATCATAACATTACCTATTGGGACATCAGTAGTGACAGTGACAACAGATGGTGACATCACTAATGATAATCATAACATTACCTATTGTGACATCAGTAGTGACAGTGACAACAGATGGTGACGTCATTAATGATAATCATAACATTACCTATTGTGACATCAGTAGTGACAGTGACAACAGATGGTGACGTCATTAATGATAATCATAACATTACCTATTGGGACATCAGTAGTGACAGTGACAACAGATGGTGACATCATTAATGATAATCATAACATTACCTATTGTGACATCAGTAGTGACAGTGACAACAGATGGTGACGTCATTAATGATAATCATAACATTACCTATTGGGACATCAGTAGTGACAGTGACAACAGATGGTGACATCTCTAATGATAATCATAACATTACCTATTGTGACATCAGTAGTGACAGTGACAACAGATGGTGACATCATTAATGATAATCATAACATTACCTATTGTGACATCAGTAGTGACAGTGACAACAGATGGTGACATCATTAATGATAATCATAACATTACCTATTGGGACATCAGTAGTGACAGTGACAACAGATGGTGACATCACTAATGATAATCATAACATTACCTATTGTGACATCAGTAGTGACAGTGACAACAGATGGTGACGTCATTAATGATAATCATAACATTACCTATTGTGACATCAGTAGTGACAGTGACAACAGATGGTGACATCATTAATGATAATCATAACATTACCTATTGTGACATCAGTAGTGACAGTGACAACAGATGGTGACGTCATTAATGATAATCATAACATTACCTATTGGGACATCAGTAGTGACAGTGACAACAGATGGTGACATCACTAATGATAATCATAACATTACCTATTGTGACATCAGTAGTGACAGTGACAACAGATGGTGACATCATTAATGATAATCATAACATTACCTATTGGGACATCAGTAGTGACAGTGACAACAGATGGTGACATCATTAATGATAATCATAACATTACCTATTGTGACATCAGTAGTGACAGTGACAACAGATGGTGACGTCATTAATGATAATCATAACATTACCTATTGGGACATCAGTAGTGACAGTGACAACAGATGGTGACATCATTAATGATAATCATAACATTACCTATTGTGACATCAGTAGTGACAGTGACAACAGATGGTGACGTCATTAATGATAATCATAACATTACCTATTGGGACATCAGTAGTGACAGTGACAACAGATGGTGACATCATTAATGATAATCATAACATTACCTATTGTGACATCAGTAGTGACAGTGACAACAGATGGTGACGTCATTAATGATAATCATAACATTACCTATTGGGACATCAGTAGTGACAGTGACAACAGATGGTGACATCATTAATGATAATCATAACATTACCTATTGTGACATCAGTAGTGACAGTGACAACAGATGGTGACGTCATTAATGATAATCATAACATTACCTATTGGGACATCAGTAGTGACAGTGACAACAGATGGTGACATTATTAATGATAATCATAACATTACCTATTGTGACATCAGTAGTGACAGTGACAACAGATGGTGACATCACTAATGATAATCATAACATTACCTATTGGGACATCAGTAGTGACAGTGACAACAGATGGTGACATCACTAATGATAATCATAACATTACCTATTGTGACATCAGTAGTGATAGTGACAACAGATGGTGACATCATTAATGATAATCATAACATTACCTATTGTGACATCAGTAGTGACAGTGACAACAGATGGTGACATCATTAATGATAATCATAACATTACCTATTGTGACATCAGTAGTGACAGTGACAACAGATGGTGACATCACTAATGATAATCATAACATTACCTATTGTGACATCAGTAGTGACAGTGACAACAGATGGTGACATCATTAATGAAAATCATAACAATACCTATTGTGACATCAGTAGTGACAGTGACAACAGATGGTGACATCTCTAATGATAATCATAACATTACCTATTGTGACATCAATAGTGACAGTGACAACAGATGGTGACATCATTAATGATAATCATAACATTACCTTTTGTGACATCAGTAGTGACAGTGACAACAGATGGTGACATCATTAATGATAATCATAACATTACCTATTGTGACATCAGTAGTGACAGTGACAACAGATGGTGACATCATTAATGATAATCATAACATTACCTATTGTGACATTAGTAGTGACAGTGACAACAGATGGTGACATCATTAATGATAATCATAACATTACCTATTGTGACATTAGTAGTGACAGTGACAACAGATGGTGACATCATTAATGAAAATCATAACAATACCTATTGTGACATCAGTAGTGACAGTGACAACAGATGGTGACATCTCTAATGATAATCATAACATTACCTATTGTGACATCAGTAGTGACAGTGACAACAGATGGTGACATCATTAATGATAATCATAACATTACCTATTGTGACATCAGTAGTGACAGTGACAACAGATGGTGACGTCATTAATGATAATCATAACATTACCTATTGGGACATCAGTAGTGACAGTGACAACAGATGGTGACATCACTAATGATAATCATAACATTACCTATTGTGACATCAGTAGTGACAGTGACAACAGATGGTGACGTCATTAATGATAATCATAACATTACCTATTGTGACATCAGTAGTGACAGTGACAACAGATGGTGACGTCATTAATGATAATCATAACATTACCTATTGGGACATCAGTAGTGACAGTGACAACAGATGGTGACATCATTAATGATAATCATAACATTACCTATTGTGACATCAGTAGTGACAGTGACAACAGATGGTGACGTCATTAATGATAATCATAACATTACCTATTGGGACATCAGTAGTGACAGTGACAACAGATGGTGACATCTCTAATGATAATCATAACATTACCTATTGTGACATCAGTAGTGACAGTGACAACAGATGGTGACATCATTAATGATAATCATAACATTACCTATTGTGACATCAGTAGTGACAGTGACAACAGATGGTGACATCATTAATGATAATCATAACATTACCTATTGGGACATCAGTAGTGACAGTGACAACAGATGGTGACATCACTAATGATAATCATAACATTACCTATTGTGACATCAGTAGTGACAGTGACAACAGATGGTGACGTCATTAATGATAATCATAACATTACCTATTGTGACATCAGTAGTGACAGTGACAACAGATGGTGACATCATTAATGATAATCATAACATTACCTATTGTGACATCAGTAGTGACAGTGACAACAGATGGTGACGTCATTAATGATAATCATAACATTACCTATTGGGACATCAGTAGTGACAGTGACAACCGATGGTGACATCACTAATGATAATCATAACATTACCTATTGTGACATCAGTAGTGACAGTGACAACAGATGGTGACATCATTAATGATAATCATAACATTACCTATTGGGACATCAGTAGTGACAGTGACAACAGATGGTGACATCATTAATGATAATCATAACATTACCTATTGTGACATCAGTAGTGACAGTGACAACAGATGGTGACGTCATTAATGATAATCATAACATTACCTATTGGGACATCAGTAGTGACAGTGACAACAGATGGTGACATCATTAATGATAATCATAACATTACCTATTGTGACATCAGTAGTGACAGTGACAACAGATGGTGACGTCATTAATGATAATCATAACATTACCTATTGGGACATCAGTAGTGACAGTGACAACAGATGGTGACATCATTAATGATAATCATAACATTACCTATTGTGACATCAGTAGTGACAGTGACAACAGATGGTGACGTCATTAATGATAATCATAACATTACCTATTGGGACATCAGTAGTGACAGTGACAACAGATGGTGACATCATTAATGATAATCATAACATTACCTATTGTGACATCAGTAGTGACAGTGACAACAGATGGTGACGTCATTAATGATAATCATAACATTACCTATTGGGACATCAGTAGTGACAGTGACAACAGATGGTGACATCATTAATGATAATCATAACATTACCTATTGTGACATCAGTAGTGACAGTGACAACAGATGGTGACATCACTAATGATAATCATAACATTACCTATTGGGACATCAGTAGTGACAGTGACAACAGATGGTGACATCACTAATGATAATCATAACATTACCTATTGTGACATCAGTAGTGACAGTGACAGCTAGAATGATACCGATAGCAATAGGTATAGTGCTTTCTGAAATTTTAAAAAGCTCCCTCTTTATATTTCGTAATTCTACCATTTAAGTCCCGTTTTCTAAAAAATAAATTATGTGCCTAAAACAAGGAGTTTTTATATAAGTTGTCGATTTTTCTACAAGTGTTTGAATACAGTGCCTTGACAATTTGACTTATTTTCGGGTTTGGGAAAGAGGGTTTGGGTTTTCTACTCTGCTAAGAGTAGAATAAATTAGGCCTGAACTTGTCCTAATAAACAACTTTTATTAAACAAGTATAATATAACAATCAGCGTGTAATGTCAATGCCTTAGAAATGTAAATAAAATACAGCGCTGTGCTTGCAATGTTTGTATTGAACAAAACGTTGTCGCTCTTCAACATTACTGAACGTTCCTTCATCGCATTGAGGGAAGATTAAAGCATCCCCGGCATCCCCTCTTTGTCGCATTGCGGTGATATGTGGATTATGTAAACAAATCAAACGTGCGTTAATGTATGGAACACATCCAGATTGAAGCTCTCGAGAGTGGATAACTTAATTGTACCAATGTAAGTGCGACTGGAGAACTTGATGGGAAGATATTGTCACCTGTTACTGACGTTGACGACTACTTAGTTTGCAAATACGCTACAAGTAACTGATATAAATATTAACTAAGGCAGTCAGTAGTGTTGTAAACGTACGGAAATATCAAATTCAGTTCTCGATATATGATTCAACTAAAATATATTACTTTCTCTACAATAATACAAATCTATCTGTAAATTAAATTGCGAAAAGTTGAAATTAGTGAAATTGAAATTAAAAAATTGAAATTAGTGAAATTGAAATTAAAAAATTGAAATTAGTGAAATTGAAATTAAAAAATTGAAATTAGTGAAATTGAAATTAAAAAATTGAAATTAGTGAAATTGAAATTAAAAAATTGAAATTAGTGAAATTGAAATTAAAAAATTGAAATTAGTGAAATTGACATTGAAAAATTGAAATTATGGCTTATTTAGTTAAATCCATTTCTCGCCAAACCTCTCTATGTTTAATTCGGCTAATATTTTGTTTAATCATGTATATTTAGATGATAATACACGCTCAGTTATAGAAATAATAGAGTGAAAAGTATAATGCAAATGTTTTGAAACACGATTGTATTTTTTAATGTTCTAATAGGAATAATATGTGTTTTTTTGGCTACCAGGAATATCTTATGCCTCAACCTAATATTAAAGTCCGTTTGTAACACATTTTATATTTAGAAAATGTAAGTACTAATGGAAAAGTTTTATGAAATTAAAAAAAAAATATTTTAAACTTTTCTCTAGACCTCACTTTTGATGTTTAGTTATTAAAAAAATATCATTTTATTATTTTTAGGTTATTTCAGAATAAGCATGTTTTTAAAATTTTTATTATGTTTTAGATACATAAAAATTAACCAAAAAAGTTATTTTATGAATTTTTTTAAATATAGTTTTTTCCAGTTTTAAAATACATTTAAAACAGATTGAGTTTTAATCTATAGATTTAAAAACAAATCCCCAGTATTTAACATGTTTTTTTTGTTATTTGGCGTTAAACAAAAAACTTGTATTTTCCAAATGTAATTAGTCTGCATGATAGAGTACCATTAGTTTCACTTTATTGCATTTCAGTTTACGAACTGAACGATACGTTTTATTGTGCCCCGAACGGCGACAATGACACGACATCATTTACAACAGTTTGCACAAACACTCCATTATCCGAAGTACAATTCATTTCCATTGAAATCGTTCTAACCACTTTATACGGTTAAATGATACCGTGTATTAGTGATGTTTATTCGCAGAACTACTGTGGGTTTCATTAACGCACGAGGAAATCCGTTGTGCCGAGCTTGTACCACAGTATTATTTTAGTTTTAGGAAAACTATTATTAAATATATTTCACAGACCAGATGTAAAATGCACAATGTTTTTTTATAATAATATTACAAACAAATATACAGAACTTAATAAGACGCACCACCGGGGAGCATCCCACAGAAGAAGACCTGGTGAAACACTTGATGGGCAGTTTGACAGAGATGGTGGTGATATTGCCAGTGATATGGCCAGTTTTTCTGTTGCACGAATGCTGCACTGTTGGATTGGGGTCACGTGCCTCTGATGCTCGGTGTTGCGAGAGTTCCAGGTGAATGTTCCGGCACCCGATGATCCGATTGACTCCGTAGTCGTCCTAGAGAAAGCGCCCCAAGTCTACACGCGACAACTGCGTGCAGGCATTAGGTCTGGTTACCGTTGACAATTATTAGGGAAAGTTGATCAGGGGATGGTCGATGTGTCGACGAGGTACCTTTAAATAATTTTATTCACAAAGGGCGGTTCACTCGATTCGCTTACTGGTGGTTCGTTTTTAACGCCCGGCTAGGGACGGTACCGCTTAACCGCTGCCAGGGATTTGAGACCGGAGTAGGCAATGCATGTGATGTGGCTTCGCGTCAGAACATCATGTATATAAAGAACAGTGCGGCTCTGGAGACAGCTACGATGTAATTTTAACACGCCTATAGAACACGATGCCACAATGGACCGTCGATGTGGTGTTGGGGGGGGGGGGCGCGGTTTCGATTATTGATGTAGCTGTCCTTTACGAAAATCGCTGCCAGGCACTGGTCGAAGACGAAGTGCCAAGATTGAAAAATCCGTGTACAGGGTTATGAAGTAACCTTAACGCCTTAGTGGTCGGAGCCCTCGGTTTATGTGACAAAAGTAACGAGGAGGTTATCAGTATATTGAAGATATCTCCTCGCAAAATAATGAAAAGGCTAGTGGTGTTGGATGCCATTAGATGGTCCCGGGACTTATATGCTACACACATGCTACACACAACCCCGGTCAGTAACAATAATAGCATCTGGTCATGTTGCGGCTAAACATATTTACTCATGGCTTTCGGAGGGTTTCATCAACCAACATAGTTTTCATACTGTTTATTTATTTACTTTATTGTTTAGTTTGTATTGTTTTTACACACTATTGTGTGTATAACACACAGTATATTCATATTTTAAAATTAAAATAACTGAAAGTGAAATGCTGGATGGCTCATCATGAATGCTCTGGTCTATGATATGTCAAACTCAACCCGCAGCCACCATTAATCTGTTCAAAATAAGCGGTACTTCATACTTCTGTCTGGAGACCAAATACTACATACTTCTGTCTATTGAAGAAGTCAAATAAATGAAACGCCTTTTAATCTTATTTTTGCTCTGACGTTTTATTCTTGGTAAAGACCAAAAACTATTTACGCATTTTAAATAAACCTACAGCCTGAATAAAATTTAACTAGTACAGTTTATTTAATCACTTTAATAATAGTTTATGACTAACCGAACTTTAAATTTTGTAAATTTGTGAACACTTACTGAGACAGAACGTTTTCGATTGCTATGTGGCGAATTCATCAGTGTCTTCTACCACAAACTTCAAATTTACAAAATTTAAAGTTCGAATAGTCATAAACTATTGTTAAAGTGATTAATTAAGATCCACCGAACGTAATGGACTACAAAATTCAAGAGGATATTTTTGTTACTAGCAGAGTACCCGTCCTTCGTACGGGGTTGACGAATATTTGTGTCTATTTAATTTGTATTTGGATTGAATTTATTTTACTGAAATTAAATTCCAATAAATATATCAAATTATAGTTTATAAACCTATCGTTAAGGGAGTTTCCAAAGCTAGTGGGGCGGTGCCCTGACGGAATTTCTAAATACAAATAGGCCTTTGTGAAAACCAGGAACCCTAAGAATGTCCATGTAAAATTTCAGGTATTTATTTTCCGTTTCCACGTGTTCGATAGGGGGGGAAGCAGAAAGGCATCAGAGATATGAGACAATAATGAAAACTCTCGCTCAGGGAAATAAATAAAATTTGTATCAAATTAAAGTTGGGTACAAAATTCATTGCGGAGTAAGAAGTACTCGTCCGCGTATCAACTGGGGGCCGTACTACGTATACATATATTTAGATATTGACCTATAAAGTATCCAGTTACAATAGATTTGGTTGTAGTTTCATACAATACTATATACCTACATTAAAATATCCCGTAAAGTGTCCTGCCAGGATATTTGGTTGTAGTTTTATACAACATTACCTAATTAAACGTCTACTTCCGCTTTGTAATACTTCGTCACGTGATCTCTATTCTAACCTTACCTGTATACATTTGGTTAAAGGTATAAAATTACAACTAAATCTATCCTGACTGGATACTTCATAGGTATATAAAATTAACCTTCCGTGGCATGAACAAACAATAACTGTCAATATAGCTCAGGACATGTTTTTGATTCATTTTATATGCATTGAAATGGGGATGGGGAATGTGCATTTTTTACCAGTACTGTTAGTACCAAGTCTGGGGGAAATTACATATTTCCATTATTGTGAATTTTTGGGGCGTAAGCGAGAGTTTTCATAATTGTTTTCGTATCTGTGATGACTTTCTTCGTCTCCCGGTATAATCTTTTTCGCCAAAATCGTACACGTTGCAACTGGCAATAAATACCAATTGTCATCAATAATATTATTAATATGTATAATGATAATAATATTAGTAAATTTTAACAATAGTAATCAAATATTAATAATTATAATAGTAATATAACTAACGTCCCAACGAATATAACTTTATATTAGAGGTATTACTAATAATGTAAATGATTTCATTGTAAAAGATAAAATGGTTAGCATTATAAATATTTCAAAAAAATACTTCACAGTATGCACTAAATAATAAATATAATTTTTAAACCCCTCATTTAAAACATTTTTATAGTTAGTTTTATAGTTAGAACTTCTACAAATTCCTGGATGTTGAGTAAAAATATGTTGTTCTGAAAATTTGCGTATAAAATAACAAGTAAAACGATACGGCTTGGTGCAAGGCATTTGCAGAGTAATGTTGGGAAAATCAATGGATGATGAAATAATTTTCGGCGGTAAACATCTCCTAGCCTCAGGCTGTTATTAATATTGAGCACACAAGTCTCCTGAACCTGTATTTGTGTTTAGAGGTTATTAGATGTCTCGGAGCACGTTTTGGACGTAATTAATAATTTGTTATTATTACTGGTTGGATTAGAACAAGAATATTGCAAGCCAATATCGCTAAACCACAAGTTTTGATAAATATTTACACTTAAATTACATTTAAAATTACCAAAAATAATTATTCATATTAGAGTTTATCTGCTATTTTTTAATCTCTATATTATTTCGTTTAAATTTCTGAAATATATCCGTAAAATCTATCCGTACTTAATTTTTAATAGTTATTAAGTATTGAAATATTTTCAGAATGTAGACGTTGAACCAAAAATATTTTAAAGTACATTTTGAACTACATCTGTACAGGACTTGACATAAGAAGTTTTTTTTTTTTTAAAATTCAGAATAGACCAAGAATATCCTACTTGGATTAAATATATATTTCATTAACTTCAAAGGTTTTCAGTACAGTTTACGTCTGACTGATTTTCACTTTAATTTTTTTATATATTTCCAAATGCGTCAACTAAGAACAATTAAATTCAAAGCATATAACTTGTTTTAACTTTTCCTAATGTACTGAAGAGTAGAGAAAAAAATTTGAAAGATTCAATCCTGAAAGATTTGGCTTTACGAGCGTGGATTAGATGGTTTTGTGATTCAGGTTTACCTAAAGAAGTGTCACTGACCCAATAAATTCATTGCGATCTCGTAATAAGCATTACATTGTAAGTGTTAATATTCTCAAGTAGAGTTTAACTCGGTTGAGAAAATAATCTGTTGTAAAAACAAACTAAAATGCTGTAGAATAAAGAGTGATGTAAAAGATATCGTAAAGTAGTAAAAACAGTTAACCTCTCGAGGATATCCAGGGTGTTTTCGGAAGCGTAAACAAGCGTAACACTGTTAACTCTAATGAATACAAAATACAAGATATAATTTGATTCTTAATGTGATTAATTTCATTACCTTGTGAGAGTATTTCTTCTGTTTTACTTCTATCTTTAAATAATTATCACGGACGCTTTTATGAGTATAACTAAACAAAAACATTTTAGTAATTAAAACTTTGATTATTAAATCGTATTTATGATAATTTAAGTTCATTGTAAATTGTTGAAATGATAAAACTTAAACAATGTTGCTTACCAAGCAGGTTAGGCCCAAAAAATATTAAAGTTGGTAAATTAAAAATATTGATTTATTATTCATATAGGGTTGGAGTTTGTTTAAATTTGAATAGAATAAATTAAAAGTCATATAGTATTTCCATTAACAAAAATAAAATAGATAAGCAATCGAAATTAACAAAATTACAGTAAATTAGTATTTTTTATTTAGGAAAGTTGTCGTCACTGAACTAAAACATTTGCAATAGCCAATTGATAGCAGTGACACAGAAACTAGAGTTGCTCAGGTCATGACATTTAGTAAACTCGTTGCTCAGTTTCTCAGTTGCCAGCAGTATTTGTTGCGTTGTATATGCATTTCTCAAGAGTGCTATTGTATTTAAATACTGTATTAATTATTTTTATTTGTATATTTTGTGTGTCTATGAATAGTCGTTTATTATACTGTCGTTGAATAGTCGTTTATTAATTTATAGCATAGTTAAGTTATAATTGAGTTAGTATAGGCCTATTAGATAATTGTATTAAAACAATTGTTATGTATACAACAGATCAATAAATACACAAAAACCTCATAACCACAAACTTTCTTTATTATACCCTTATGTACATTTCAGTTACCAAGTAACCATCCTCAGAGGGATAACATACAAAGGATCTTTGAGTCTTTGTATGTTATCCCTCTGAGGATGGTTACTTGGTAACTGAAATGTACATAAGGGTAAATTAAAAAACGTTTGTGGTTAAGAGGTTTTTGTGTATTTATTATTAAATTCAACCACGGTATATTCCTAATAAATAGTCTACAGATTATTTAATATGCCATGTTTTTGAATACCAGGCATATGGTGACCTCATCCAGGAACTCTAATTAAAAATGTGTAATGTAATATAGACACTGCAAATGTTTAATTGTGAATTCATATAGAAGGTAAAAAATGTAAATGTTTATTATAAAATAAGTCTTTACAGCGTATTTTGAAGAAATGGCAAGGTGATCGTGTGGGAGAAAAAGGAAAAATCTAACGGTCAGAAGTGAGGATTAACATTTGTTCTTTTATAACCCAAATATTGGGACTGTAAGAGTAGAACGGTGGTAGTAAAAGTTTGTGTGTATAAATATAATTAGTTTAAGTACGCGTGTCTAGTCCCACCATTCATTGAAAATAAAGATATTTTGCTAGAAAATTCGTGTGTGCTAGCTAAGGAATAACTACACATAGCCTCTAACGGAAATTTCATTAAACATGTTTTAAACAGAACTAGTGTTGCTAAGTTTGTTACAGTTTTCCTAACACAATGTTTTGCTTTCATCCTCGAGACAATTCATTTCCATAGAAATCCCAATATAATTTGCTAAACATTCCTAAGTGACGAGTCTAAGCTTGCAAGCTTCCAACATTCACTTCCATGAAAAAGGTCTTTTTAAATGAAACGCTATAGGTTGACTCTCAATAATTTGAAGAGTTTCTGAGTCTTATAAAAATTTGAGTAAAAAAATAATATATTTAAAAAAAAAACATTTACGGTATCTATTTAGAGTTTTGTCGCCATTTGTTAACGACTGTAATGAGCTACAGTTGTCTTGTTTCATTGCATTAACATGCAGTTGACGCGTTAACATAATGTATAATGTTTAAAATTTTAATAATGAAAAAAATAATAAGGGTGGTAATAGGGGTTTGAGGGGAGAGGTTTTTTTAAAGCTCTCTTACTTAAATACGCAGGCTACAGAAAAATATAAAATACAAATGTCCAAGAATAATTATTAGTCTATTGTTTTGTTAGAAAAATATACCTTAAATGAAAGTTCTTTAAAATCTTGTGTAATATAAACATGTAGCTTACACATTTCTTATAATTTATACCTTTCTAAGCTTCTTACAAGTAAGGTATAGCAGCATCTGAAAGTCGAAGTTACACTGTAAGGAATACTTAGACACAAAGATATCGATATCATTCCGATCAGGGCATTACTATCTATGAAGATTAAAACCGTCTTAAAAATTAAATAAAAATATACAAAATACTGAAAAGTATCTGATATTCAATCTAAACATTTTTGGCTCTTAAGACGCAAACACTAGTAACATTACAGCCTCATAAATTACAAGAGTGATTCCTATGTGGCTATATTGGGATTGTTGTTGGTGACTAAGGGTCACGAAATGTTCAAGTTATTTAAAAAAACCTTTGTGATTATTTTTTGTGCAGCAATTTTGTCAATTTATATATTTCGCAACATTTTAAGTTACAGACTATTCTTTGTAAGGAGTAAAGATATAAAATTTTAAACAATTTAAATTCTTACATAATCCAGGTTAAATATAGATAAGAATTTTATAAATATTACATAAGTCCCTTATTAAGGAAATCCTGATGAGTTACTATTAGAAAACTTTCAAAATATTGTTTACTAGTTTTAGTTTTATTACTTTTTATTTGTTAATGTTCCAAGAATACATACACAAAGGTTCTTTATGAACTGTGAAGCTCTAGTAATGGAAGCTATAACATTGAAAACTCGTTCCTAATTAATGAACTACTAATGCCCAGCCAACGTGTCTCAGGTGTAGCGGGGGAGACTCTAATTGCTCCAAACTAGATTAGTGTCTGGAGAGGTAGTACTTCTAATTATCAATAGCCGTCGAGGTACTTCCTTTCGTGCTACTTCGCTATTTATTGCAAATCTCATCGTTCTATGTTACAGTACATCTCGATGAATTTGTGATGAAGATTCCCTTTCAAGAGATCCTCCGATAGATTAGTTACCTGTGGCATTTATAGTGCTCTGTTCTCGCACATAATTACTCAAACACACACAAACACACACACACATACACATACTCACACACAGACACACAGACACACACACACACACACACACACACACACACACACACACACTCACTCACACACACACACATACACACGCGCACACGCACACACACACACACACACACACACACACACACACACACACTCACTCACACACACACACACATACACACGCGCACACGCACACACACACACACACACACATACACACGCGCACACGCACACACACACACAAAGTTATAAAGACAATTCTGTTTTTGCATATCTTACGTTCTATTTATTTTGCTCCTCCATATTCTATATTCATATTCAGGTATGTGAGTTGTTAAAACTAAGGGGTTTCTATACATGTAGGCCAAAATAACAGTGTTTGCGTCGTATGATGGATGTCTGAACACAATCAA